>WNGS01005980.1:5620-43299 GCA_020271785.1 Procambarus virginalis
GGAAGGTGGATGTACTGATGGATGGATAGATGGGAAGGTGGATGGCTGATGGATAGGTAGATGGGAAGGTGGATGAATTGGTGGATGGGAAGGTGAATGTACTGATGGATGGGTAGATGGGAAGGTGGATGTACTGATGGATGGGTAGATGGGAAGGTGGATGTACTGATGGATGGGTAGATGGATGGATTGATGGATGGCTAAATAGATAGATGGACAGATTGGAGACAGACCCGGGCCGGATCTTGCATGATTCGCAGCAAGAAAAATATTAATTAAGTATTCAGAATATATGAGAGTAATATTCAAAACCTTCGCACAATTAAGACTTCCCTAAACAGCATAAAGTCAAATACGATCATTTACAGTTCATCAACAATCTGACTACACAAACATTTCAAAGATCATTTATCTTCTGGGTAATTTACATAATAACAGTTTGCAAGAATATATTTTAAGATAACCTTTTAATTGCGATTAATTAAGAAAAAAAAGTTTGCAGTGCTAATACTCAGCTGTAATGTTAGTGTTTAGAAAACCTGGGTTTATTAAGTTTTCTGAATTTCAATTAAGTTTTCAATTAAGGGAATAAGTTTTTTTCTGTTTAAGGTCTGAGCCAGGCAGGTGGAACAGAATGTGACCGGGAGGTCTGTCAACACAAGTCGTCTGTCTTATTTAACTATTCATACTTAGAGAAATTAGTTTTTATTTGGTATCCGAAGGCTCAAGATATGTAAACATATCTCGAGTTACATTGTTTTAAGAGCTGTTATATATCTAGTCATTACAGCTACACTGGTAATAATTATTAAATAATTGAAATATTATTATTATAATATTTTGTTTTAATTAATATTTATTATTCTTCCTTCTGCTGGGCCATGAAGGCAGCCGGCCTCGGGTGAAAGGGGCTGTGAAAATCACTGTCAGGACACACAGAAATCACAATTGCGTGATACATCAAATGAACACATCCACAAGGGCCGTGACGAGGATTCGAACCTGCGTCGGAGAGCATCCCAGACGCTGCCTTAATCGACTGAGCTACGACATGGTAAAAGGAGTTGAAACCGAAGTTCTACTGAACTTACTGGATCATGCAGCCTCTCCGAGGCACAAACCAGGTTTTGCACAACTGCCCCATGATTCGAGCTATGTCAAGCTCGCAATACCAGCTAAAAAATCCTGGTTTGTGCCTCGGAGAGGCTGTAGGATCCAGTAAGTTCAGTAGAACTTCGGTTTCAACTCCTTTGACCATGTCGTAGCTCAGTCGATTAAGGCAGCGTCCTGGATGCTCTCGGACGCAGGTTCGAATCCTCGCCACGGCCCTTGTGGATGTGCTCTCTGTCAGGACCCTTTAGGTGCGGGACCGGGGCGTCCACCTCCCGGGGTTCAACCCGTCATCCGAATTGACAGTACGAATTAATACTAAGTGTAATACTTACATTTCCTTAGTGTCATACACAGTACATAATTGCACTTATGGGGCTGTTACATTTACCTCCCCATTTATTCTCCTTGTTTTCTGTTAAGACACTCAGAATTTTAGGATAAAGTTTTCAAGTTCAAGTTGCTATACACAAGTTATAAAAAAACAAGAATTTATTTTTCAGTTTTATTAAACAATAGAGATTTTATACAAAATTGGAAAATATCCTGAGTTATTTTACAATTTATTGATAAATTTTAGTTTTGTTTTATAAAACTATAATATCAATATAGTTATAGGTTAAGTACTAATTGTAATTAAGAACCAATAAACATATTATCTTCAAAAACTAAGACAGTTAGGTGAGGTCGTGGTTTTCTATTCAGTTCTTCAGGTAAACTCAAATATTCACAATATATTTGATAGTACGATTTAATACTAAGTGAAAATAAGTATAATTTCTGACTGCTATGAATAGTACATATTTGCAATTGTTTGTGCTCTTACATTTACCTGCCCATTTTTGGAGAACGGGCTGCGGAGCTCGTGCAGCCCCCCCCCCCCCAGGCTCTGCTTCAGGAGGCTGGGGTCGTTCTTGCCCTTGCTGGGGGGTGGTTCTTCTCCGGCCCCGACCACGGTGGTCTCCGGGTCTGGAGTCCCTGTGCCTTCTTTAACAACTTCGAGGTCAACTCCGGAGCTGGAGCCCCTGGGGGCAGTTCGTTGTTGCCTTCAACCTCGTTCTGACAGTTCCTGCGACGGCGCTGGAACAAATCGTATTGTCGTTTACCTTTCTATTGGAGACTTTCGGTGCCATGGAGAGTGGGGACCTGCTGCATGGGTGACAGCTTCCCCTCCCCCCCCCATACCTACCTACCCTGGCTTTGCGCCCTGGAGAGGCCACTCCAGACCAACAACCAGAGTGTAACTCCATAGTCTCCTGGGACAGATGGATGGCTCCTACTCCCAGAACTACACTGCGCCTAGTAATGTGTAGGATCCGGTTTGTTTTGGTAGTCGCCCAGTTAGGCGGGAATTAATAGGAACAAGCGCACAACCACATCTGGAGTGTTCCTAGTAATTTGGACACGTGATACTTCCGAACACTTTGCACAATGTATATTTATTTGTTTATACATACAAGAAGGTACATTGAGTTGTGAGAGTACATATTATTGGGCTGTGAGAGTACATATTATTGGGTTATGAGAGTACATATTATTGGGTTGTGAGAATACATATTATTGGGTTGTGAGAGTACATATTATTGGGTTGTGAGAGTACATATTATTGGGTCGTGAGAGTACATATTATTGGGTCGTGAGTACATATTATTGGTGTTCTTACATTCATACAAAGCCACTAACATGACCACATCATTGTGAGTACATCATTGTGAGCACATCATTGTGAGTACATCATTGTGAGCACATCATTGTGAGTACATCATTGTGAGCACATCATTGTGAGTACATCATTGTGAGCACATCATTGTGAGTACATCATTGTGAGCACATCATTGTGAGTACATCATTGTGAGCACATCATTGTGAGTACATCATTGTGATCACATCATTGTGGGCACATCACTGTGAGCACATCATGGTGAGCACATCACTGTGAGCACATCATGTGAGCACATCATTGTGAGCACATCACTGTGAGCACATCATGGAGAGCACATCATTGTGAGCACATCACTGTGAGCACATCATGGTGAGCACATCACTGTGAGCACATCATGGTGAGCACATCATTGTGAGCACATCACTGTGAGCACATCATGGAGAGCACATCATTGTGAGCACATCACTGTGAGCACATCATGGTGAGCACATCACTGTGAGCACATCATTGTGAGCACATCATTGTGAGCACATCACTGTGAGCACATCATGGAGAGCACATCATTGTGAGCACATCACTGTGAGCACATCATGGTGAGCACATCACTGTGAGCACATCATTGTGAGCACATCATTGTGAGCACATCACTGTGAGCACATCATGGTGAGCACATCATTGTGAGTACAACATTGTGAGCACATCATGGTGAGCACATCATGGTGAGCACATCATGGTGAGCACATCATGGTGAGGGCATCATTGTGAGCACATCATGGTGAGCACATCATGGTGAGCACATCATGGTGAGCACATCATGGTGAGCACATCATGGTGAGCACATCATGGTGAGTACATCATGGTGAGCACATCTTGGTAAGCACATCATGGTGAGCACATCATGGTGAGCACATCATCGTGAGCACATCATGGTAAGCACATCATGGTAAGCACATCATGGTGAGCACATCATGGTGAGCACATCATTGTGATCACATCATAGTGAGCACATCATTTTGAGCACATCATGGTTAGTACATAATGGTGAGCACATCATTTTGAGCACATCATGGTGAGTACATCATTGTGAGCACATCGTGGTAAGCACATCATGTTAAGCACATCATTGTGAGCACATTATTGTGAGCACATCATAGTGAGCACATCAAGGTAAGCACATCATAGTGAGCACATCATAGTGAGCACATCAAGGTGAGCACATGTAGGTGAGCACATCATGGTAAGCACATCATAGTGAGCACATCATAGTGAGCACATCATAGTGAGCACATCAAGGTGAGCACATGTAGGTGAGCACATCAATGTGAGTACATCATGGTGAGCACATCATGGTAAGCACATCATTGTGAGCACATCATGGTGAGCACATCATTGTGAGCACATCACTGTGAGCACATCATGGTGAGCACATCATTGTGAGCACATCACTGTGAGCACATCATGGTGAGCACATCACTGTGAGCACATCATTGTGAGCACATCATTGTGAGCACATCACTGTGATGACATCATGGTGAGCACATCATTGTGAGCACATCACTGTGAGCACATCATGGTGAGCACATCATTGTGAGTACATCATTGTGAGCACATCATGGTGAGCACATCATGGTGAGCACATCATGGTGAGCACATCATGGTGAGCACATCATGGTGAGCAAATCATGGTGAGGGCATCATTGTGAGCACATCATGGTGAGCACATCATGGTGAGCACATCATGGTGAGCACATCATGGTGAGCACATCATGGTGAGTACATCATGGTGAGCACATCTTGGTAAGCACATCATGGTGAGCACATCATGGTGAGCACATCATGATGAGCACACCATGGTAAGCACATCATGGTGAGCACATCATGGTGATCACATCATTGTGATCACATCATAGTGAGCACATCATGGTGAGCACATCATTTTGAGCACATCATGGTGAGTACATCATGGTGAGCACATCATTCTGAGCGCATCATGGTGAGTACATCATTGTGAGCACATCGTGGTAAGCACATCATGTTAAGCGCATCATTGTGAGCACATCATTGTGAGCACATCATGGTAAGTACATCATAGTGAGCACATCATAGTGAGCACATCAAGGTGAGCACATGTAGGTGAGCACATCATGGTAAGCACATCATAGTGAGCACATCATAGTGAGCACATCATAGTGAGCACATCAAGGTGAGCACATGTAGGTGAGCACATCAATGTGAGTACATCATGGTGAGCACATCATGGTAAGCACATCATTGTGAGCACATCATAGTGAGCACATCATTGTGAGCACATCATGGTACGCACATCAATGTAAACGCATCATGGTGAGTACATCATGATGAGCACATCATAGTTGAGCACATCATGGTGAGTACATCATGGAGGGCACATCATGGTGAGCACATCATGGTGAGTACATCATGGGGGGCACATCATGGTGAGCACATCATGGTGAGCACATCACGATACAATGGAGACACATTGCACTAGATTGTTGTGCAGTTCATGTCACATATTTATATGTGGAATAGCATGTATGAAGTATTTTGCTTGCCTGTCGCAAATATATAAAGTCTCAACTCGTGCACGAGACAGAATACAATTATCCTCTGTTGTAGTTGGCCAGATCTTAATTAAAATGAATTGCAATATATAATTCTTTTTAATCAAATTGTCATTATAAACTTGAAAACCTCTAAAGTTTTAGCAAGTCCTGCAGAGTTCCTAATTGACTTGCTAATGTTTAAGAGATTGAAGCCAAAGCGTTTCAGTCCATCCGATGGCATCGATCACGTGACCTTACGGCTCTGACGCGAGTGTGTTCACTGTCGCGCCATAGGAACCTATATATCTAAAAAAGGATGAGTTTTCATTAATATCTATGTACTCAACATATTGACCGGTGAGTAACTTATCAGGAGCTCAGTGTCCTAAGCGATAATCTTTACTCAGATTATCTGTAATCTTTACATCACTAATCAGTCGTATTCTCACATATGATGCCACACACATCTGGCAGTCAGATCTATGCCTGACGCCTTAGTGGAGAGCGCTCAGGATTCGTAGTCCCAGGGTCCGGGGATCGATCCCGGCAGAAGCCGAAACAAATGGGCAGAATTTCTTTCACCCTGATGCACATTTTCACCTAGCAGAAAATAGGTACCTGGGAGTTAGACAGTTACTACGGACTACTTGCGAGGCGGGACCAAAGAGTTAGAGCTCAACCCCCGCAAGCACAACTAGGTGAGTACATGATTCGGAATCGCTACATAATTGAATACTGCAATACTGCAATGTTCTTATCAAGAGTGTGATAACTTATCTCTCTGTCCCTCTGTGTTGTACTCTAACTCCTCGGTATCTGTCTCTTTTGTGTTTCTAAAATGGTGAAGCAAACGTGGAACAAGGCAGCTAGTGAACGTTTCACATCCCACTCACATCCCACTCACATCCCACTCACATCCCACTCACATCCCACTCACATCCCACTCACATCCCACTCACATCCCACTCACATCCCACTCACATCCCACTCACACCCCACTAACATCCCACTCACATCCCACTCACATCCCACTCACATCCCACTCACATCCCACTCACATCCCACTCACATCCCACTCACATCCCACTCACATCCCAGTAACATCCCACTCACATCCCACTCACATCCCACTAACATCCCACTAACATCCCACTCACATCCCAGTAACATCCCACTCACATCCCACTCACATCCCACTAACATCCCACTCACATCCCACTCACATCCCACTCACATCCCAGTAACATCCCACTCACATCCCACTCACATCCCACTCACATCCCACTCACATCCCAGTAACATCCCACTCACATCCCACTCACATCCCAGTAACATCCCAGTAACATCCCAGTCACATCCCAGTAACATCCCAGGAACATCCCAGTAACATCCCACTCACATCCCAGTAACATCCCACTCACATCCCAGTAACATCCCACTCACATCCCAGTAACATCCCAGTCACATCCCAGTAACATCCCAGTAACATCCCAGGAACATCCCAGTAACATCCCACTCACATCCCACTCACATCCCACTCACATCCCAGTAACATCCCAGTAACATCCCAGTAACATCCCAGTAACATCCCAGTCACATCCCACTCACGAGCGCTGTCGGCCTCCACTATGGTCAGTTCACACCACGAGTGTGTGCACTCAGACACGTGGTTAATGGATGTTAACTTGACAGTTGTTTACTTGCCTCAATACCTACGGACAAAGTGTCCAAAAATGAAACATTACTTTAAAAAAATATTTGTGAAAATATAAGGGTCTCCCTGAAAGAAATGGTGACGACGGGTTGATGATTGTGAGTAGCGGTGAGTAAGTTTTGGTCATGAAGGTGCTATTGATGTATGGAGTATATTACCCGTATATATTGTCCGGAGTATATTCCCCCGTATATATTGTCTGGGGTATATTCACCGTATATATTGTCCGGGGTATATTCACCGTATATATTGTCCGGGGTATATTCACCGTATATATTGTCCGGGGTATATTCCCCCGTATATATTGTCCGGGGTATATTCCCCGTATATATTGTCCGGGGTATATTCCCTGTATATATTGTCCGGGGTATATTCTCCGTATATATTGTCCGGGGTATATTCACCCGTATATGTTGTCCGGGGTATATTTCACCATATATATTGTCCGGGGTATATTCCCCCGTATATATTGTCCGGGGTATATTCCCCCGTATATATTGTCCGGGGTATATTCACCGTATATATTGTCCGGGGTATATTCTCCCGTATATATTGTCCGGGGTATATTCCCCCGTATATATTGTCCGGAGTATATTCACCGTATATATTGTCCGGGGTATATTCCCCCGTATATATTGTCCGGAGTATATTCACCGTATATATTGTCCGGGGTATATTCCCCCGTATATATTGTCCGGAGTATATTCACCGTATATATTGTCCGGGGTATATTCCCCCGTATATATTGTCCGGGGTATATTCACCGTATATATTGTCCGGAGTATATTCACCGTATATATTGTCCGGGGTATATTCACCGTATATATTGTCCGGGGTATATTCACCGTATATATTGTCCGGAGTATATTCCCCCGTATATATTGTCCGGGGTATAATCCCCCGTATATATTGTCCGGAGTATATTCCCCGTATATATTGTCCGGGGTATATTCCCCGTATATATTGTCCGGGGTATATTCCCCGTATATATTGTCCGGAGTATATTCCCCCGTATATATTGTCCGGAGTATATTCCCCGTATATATTGTCCAGAGTATATTCCCCCGTATATATAGTCTGGGGTATATTCCCCGTATATATTGTCTGGAGTATATTCCCCGTATATATTGTCTGGAGTATATTCCCCGTATATATTGTCTGGAGTATATTCCCCCGTATATATTGTCTGGAGTATATTCCCCCGTATATATTGTCTGGAGTATATTCCCCCGTATATATTGTCTGGAGTATATTCCCCCGTATATACTGTCCTGGGTATATTCCCCCGTATATATTGTCTGGGGTATATTCCCCGTATATACTGTCCTGGGTATATTCCCCCGTATATATTGTCTGGGGTATATTCCCCGTATATACTGTCCTGAGTATATTCCCCCATATATATGTCCGGGGTATATTCCCCGTATATATTGTCCGGAGTATATTCCCCCGTATATATTGTCCGGAGTATATTCCCCCGTATATATTGTCCGGAGTATATTCCCTGGAGTATGTCTTAGGGACATACTCCCGGTAGTGCCTGGCGGTGTCAGTTGCTGACAGTCGTTTCTGAAGGCCACTTGAGCGCTCGTAACACAAGGTCGAGTTCCTCTCATACAAAGTTGCTCCTTAAACTGCCATTGGAAGAATAAGAACATACATTTATATATAAATATGTTAGTGACATATCTCTTTTAATATTTTTATTTAAATTAATTAGGATGATTTTTAAGATTTTGCTTAATTAAATCAAAATCTGTATTCATAAAACATGTAAATTGATTATGATTAGTTATAAAAATTGACAAATATGACAAGATGGATGAACATTCATACACAACATTTTAGGATTTATTATCTTATAATTAAAAAATGCTTATAGCTAAAATTATCTTGATCACATTATCTGATATAACAGAATTAAGAGAGAAAGTTTAGTGAATTGAAAGACTGAATATATTGAATGGAGAAAGTATAGCAAACACAGAGAGTAAGTTTAGTGAATTGGGAAGAGAAAACAAAGAGAACTTATTTTATGTTTCAGTTAGAGCCAATAATGTTCACGTCTCTTTTATACCGTGATCTTGGTGCTTCAGTTCCCAGTTGTAACATGAAGCTTTCACTAACAAGAGAGGTGCGAGGTCCGGGTTGTGGGAGACTAACAAGAGAGGCGCGGGGCCAGGTTGTGGGTCCGGGTTGTGGGTGACTAACAAGAGAGGCGCGGGGTCCAGGTTGTGGGTGACTAACAAGAGAGGCGCGAGGTCCAGGTTGTGGGTGACTAACAAGAGAGGTGCGGGGTCCAGGTTGTGGGAGACTAACAAGAGAGGCGCGGGTCCAGGTTGTGGGAGACTAACAAGAGAGGCGCAAGGTCCGGGTTGTGGGAGACTAACAAGAGAGGTGCGAGGTCCAGGTTGTGGGAGACTAACAAGAGAGGTGCGGGGTCCAGGTTGTGGGTGACTAACAAGAGAGGCGCGGGTCCAGGTTGTGGGAGACTAACAAGAGAGGCGCGGGGTCCAGGTTGTGGGTGACTAACAAGAGAGGCGCGGGGTCCAGGTTGTGGGAGACTAACAAGAGAGGTGCGGGTCCAGGTTGTGGGAGACTAACAAGAGAGGCGCGGGGTCCAGGTTGTGGGTGACTAACAAGAGAGGCGCGGGTCCAGGTTGTGGGTGACTAACAAGAGAGGTGCGGGTCCAGGTTGTGGGTGACTAACAAGAGAGGCGCGGGGTCCAGGTTGTGGGTGACTAACAAGAGAGGTGCGGGTCCAGGTTGTGGGAGACTAACAAGAGAGGCGCGGGTCCAGGTTGTGGGTGACTAACAAGAGAGGTGCGGGGTCCAGGTTGTGGGTGACTAACAAGAGAGGTGCGGGGTCCAGTTGTGGGTGACTAACAAGAGAAGGGTTTCTGCAGTGTTGACAGGCTTCACCACCAGTGTAGACAGGCTTCACCACCAGTGTAGACAGGCTTCACCACCAGTGTAGACAGGCTTCACCACCAGTGTAGACAGGCTTCACCACCAGTGTTGACAGGCTTCACCACCAGTGTAGACAGGCTTCACCACCAGTGTAGACAGGCTTCACCACCAGTGTAGACAGGCTTCACCACCAGTGTTGACAGGCTTCACCACCAGTGTAGACAGGCTTCACCACCAGTGTAGACAGGCTTCACCACCAGTGTAGACAGGCTTCACCACCAGTGTAGACAGGCTTCACCACCAGTGTAGACAGGCTACACCACCAGTGTTGACAGGCTTCACCACCAGTGTAGACAGGCTTCACCACCAGTGTAGACAGGCTTCACCACCAGTGTAGACAGGCTTCACCACCAGTGTTGACAGGCTTCACCACCAGTGTTGACAGGCTTCACCACCAGTGTTGACAGGCTTCACCACCAGTGTTGACAGGCTTCACCACCAGTGTAGACAGGCTTCACCACCAGTGTTGACAGGCTTCACCACCAGTGTAGACAGGCTTCACCACCAGTGTAGACAGGCTTCACCAACAGTGTAGACAGGCTACACCACCAGTGTTGACAGGCTTCACCACCAGTGTAGACAGGCTTCACTACCAGTGTAGACAGGCATCACCACCAGTGTAGACAGGCTACACCACCAGTGTTGACAGGCTTCACCACCAGTGTAGACAGGCTTCACCACCAGTGTTGACAGGCTTCACCACCAGTGTAGACAGGCTTCACCACCAGTGTAGACAGGCTTCACCACCAGTGTAGACAGGCTTCACCACCAGTGTAGACAGGCTTCACCACCAGTGTAGACAGGCTTCACCACCAGTGTAGACAGGCTTCACCACCAGTGTAGACAGGCTTCACCACCAGTGTAGACAGGCTACACCACCAGTGTTGACAGGCTTCACCACCAGTGTAGACAGGCTTCACCACCAGTGTAGACAGGCTTCACCACCAGTGTAGACAGGCTTCACCACCAGTGTAGACAGGCTTCACCACCAGTGTAGACAGGCTTCACCACCAGTGTAGACAGGCTTCACCACCAGTGTTGACAGGCTTCACCACCAGTGTTGACAGGCTTCACCACCAGTGTTGACAGGCTTCACCACCAGTGTTGACAGGCTTCACCACCAGTGTAGACAGGCTTCACCACCAGTGTTGACAGGCTTCACCACCAGTGTAGACAGGCTTCACCACCAGTGTAGACAGGCTTCACCACCAGTGTAGACAGGCTACACCACCAGTGTTGACAGGCTTCACCACCAGTGTAGACAGGCTTCACCACCAGTGTAGACAGGCTTCACCACCAGTGTAGACAGGCTACACCACCAGTGTTGACAGGCTTCACCACCAGTGTAGACAGGCTTCACCACCAGTGTTGACAGGCTTCACCACCAGTGTTGACAGGCTTCACCACCAGTGTAGACAGGCTTCACCACCAGTGTAGACAGGCTTCACCACCAGTGTTGACAGGCTTCACCACCAGTGTAGACAGGCTTCACCACCAGTGTAGACAGGCTTCACCACCAGTGTAGACAGGCTTCACCACCAGTGTAGACAGGCTTCACCACCAGTGTAGACAGGCTACACCACCAGTGTTGACAGGCTTCACCACCAGTGTAGACAGGCTTCACCACCAGTGTAGACAGGCTTCACCACCAGTGTAGACAGGCTTCACCACCAGTGTAGACAGGCTTCACCACCAGTGTAGACAGGCTTCACCACCAGTGTAGACAGGCTTCACCACCAGTGTTGACAGGCTTCACCACCAGTGTTGACAGGCTTCACCACCAGTGTTGACAGGCTTCACCACCAGTGTTGACAGGCTTCACCACCAGTGTAGACAGGCTTCACCACCAGTGTTGACAGGCTTCACCACCAGTGTAGACAGGCTTCACCACCAGTGTAGACAGGCTTCACCACCAGTGTAGACAGGCTACACCACCAGTGTTGACAGGCTTCACCACCAGTGTAGACAGGCTTCACCACCAGTGTAGACAGGCTTCACCACCAGTGTAGACAGGCTACACCACCAGTGTTGACAGGCTTCACCACCAGTGTAGACAGGCTTCACCACCAGTGTTGACAGGCTTCACCACCAGTGTAGACAGGCTTCACCACCAGTGTAGACAGGCTTCACCACCAGTGTAGACAGGCTTCACCACCAGTGTAGACAGGCTTCACCACCAGTGTAGACAGGCTTCACCACCAGTGTAGACAGGCTTCACCACCAGTGTAGACAGGCTTCACCACCAGTGTAGACAGGCTACACCACCAGTGTTGACAGGCTTCACCACCAGTGTAGACAGGCTTCACCACCAGTGTAGACAGGCTTCACCACCAGTGTAGACAGGCTTCACCACCAGTGTAGACAGGCTTCACCACCAGTGTAGACAGGCTTCACCACCAGTGTAGACAGGCTTCACCACCAGTGTTGACAGGCTTCACCACCAGTGTTGACAGGCTTCACCACCAGTGTTGACAGGCTTCACCACCAGTGTTGACAGGCTTCACCACCAGTGTAGACAGGCTTCACCACCAGTGTTGACAGGCTTCACCACCAGTGTAGACAGGCTTCACCACCAGTGTAGACAGGCTTCACCACCAGTGTAGACAGGCTACACCACCAGTGTTGACAGGCTTCACCACCAGTGTAGACAGGCTTCACCACCAGTGTAGACAGGCTTCACCACCAGTGTAGACAGGCTACACCACCAGTGTTGACAGGCTTCACCACCAGTGTAGACAGGCTTCACCACCAGTGTTGACAGGCTTCACCACCAGTGTTGACAGGCTTCACCACCAGTGTAGACAGGCTTCACCACCAGTGTTGACAGGCTTCACCACCAGTGTTGACAGGCTACACCACCAGTGTTGACAGGCTTCACCACCAGTGTTGACAGGCTACACCACCAGTGTTGACAGGCTTCACCACCAGTGTACACAGGCTTCACCACCAGTGTAGACAGGCTTCACCACCAGTGTAGACAGGCTTCACCACCAGTGTTGACAGGCTACACCACCAGTGTTGACAGGCTACACCACCAGTGTAGACAGGCTTCACCACCAGTGAAGACAGGCTACACCACCAGTGTTGACAGGCTACACCACCAGTGTTGACAGGCTTCACCACCAGTGTAGACAGGCTTCACCACCAGTGTAGACAGGCTACACCACCAGTGTAGACAGGCTTCACCACCAGTGTTGACAGGCTACACCACCAGTGTAGACAGGCTTCACCACCAGTGTTGACAGGCTACACCACCAGTGTAGACAGGCTTCACCACCAGTGTTGACAGGCTTCACCACCAATGTAGACAGGCTTCACCACCAGTGAAGACTGGCTACACCACCAGTGTTGACAGGCTTCACCACCAGTGTAGACAGGCTTCACCACCAGTGTAGACAGGCTTCACCACCAGTGTAGACAGGCTACACCACCAGTGTAGACAGGCTTCACCACCAGTGTTGACAGGCTTCACCACCAGTGTAGACAGGCTTCACCACCAGTGAAGACAGGCTACACCAACAGTGTTGACAGGCTACACCACCAGTGTAGACAGGCTTCACCACCAGTGAAGACAGGCTACACCACCAGTGTAGACAGGCTACACCACCAGTGTAGACAGGCCACATCACCAGTGTTGACGGGCTACACCACCAGTGTTGACAGGCTACACCACCAGTGTAGACAGACTTCACCACCAGTGTAGACAGGCTTCACCACCAGTGTAGACAGGCTTCACCACCAGTGTTGACAGGCTTCACCACCAGTGTAGACAGGCTTCACCATCAGTGTTGACAGGCTTCACCACCAGTGTAGACAGGCTTCACCACCAGTGTTGACAGGCTTCACCACCAGTGTTGACAGGCTTCACCACCAGTGTAGACAGGCTTCACCACCAGTGTAGACAGGCTACACCACCAGTGTTGACAGGCTTCACCACCAGTGTAGACAGGCTTCACCACCAGTGTAGACAGGCTTCACCACCAGTGTAGACAGGCTACACCACCAGTGTTGACAGGCTTCACCACCAGTGTAGACAGGCTTCACCACCAGTGTTGACAGGCTTCACCACCAGTGTTGACAGGCTTCACCACCAGTGTAGACAGGCTTCACCACCAGTGTTGACAGGCTTCACCACCAGTGTTGACAGGCTACACCACCAGTGTTGACAGGCTTCACCACCAGTGTTGACAGGCTACACCACCAGTGTTGACAGGCTTCACCACCAGTGTACACAGGCTTCACCACCAGTGTAGACAGGCTTCACCACCAGTGTAGACAGGCTTCACCACCAGTGTTGACAGGCTACACCACCAGTGTTGACAGGCTACACCACCAGTGTAGACAGGCTTCACCACCAGTGAAGACAGGCTACACCACCAGTGTTGACAGGCTACACCACCAGTGTTGACAGGCTTCACCACCAGTGTAGACAGGCTTCACCACCAGTGTAGACAGGCTACACCACCAGTGTAGACAGGCTTCACCACCAGTGTTGACAGGCTACACCACCAGTGTAGACAGGCTTCACCACCAGTGTTGACAGGCTACACCACCAGTGTAGACAGGCTTCACCACCAGTGTTGACAGGCTTCACCACCAATGTAGACAGGCTTCACCACCAGTGAAGACAGGCTACACCACCAGTGTTGACAGGCTTCACCACCAGTGTAGACAGGCTTCACCACCAGTGTAGACAGGCTTCACCACCAGTGTAGACAGGCTACACCACCAGTGTAGACAGGCTTCACCACCAGTGTTGACAGGCTTCACCACCAGTGTAGACAGGCTTCACCACCAGTGAAGACAGGCTACACCAATAGTGTTGACAGGCTACACCACCAGTGTAGACAGGCTTCACCACCAGTGAAGACAGGCTACACCACCAGTGTAGACAGGCTACACCACCAGTGTAGACAGGCCACATCACCAGTGTTGACGGGCTACACCACCAGTGTTGACAGGCTACACCACCAGTGTAGACAGACTTCACCACCAGTGTAGACAGGCTTCACCACCAGTGTAGACAGGCTTCACCACCAGTGTTGACAGGCTTCACCACCAGTGTAGACAGGCTTCACCATCAGTGTTGACAGGCTTCACCACCAGTGTAGACAGGCTTCACCACCAGTGTTGACAGGCTTCACCACCAGTGTTGACAGGCTTCACCACCAGTGTAGACAGGCTTCACCACCAGTGTAGACAGGCTTCACCACCAGTGTTGACAGGCTTCACCACCAGTGTTGACATGCTTCACCACCAGTGTTGACAGGCTTCACCACCAGTGTTGACAGGCTTCACCACCAGTGTAGACAGGCTTCACCACCAGTGTTGACAGGCTTCACCACCAGTGTTGACAGGCTTCACCACCAGTGTTGACAGGCTTCACCACCAGTAATGACAGGCTTCACCACCAGTGTAGACAGGCTTCACCACCAGTGTAGACAGGCTTCACCACCAGTGTAGACAGGCTTCACCACCAGTGTTGACAGGCTTCACCACCAGTGTTGACAGGCTTCACCACCAGTGTAGACAGGCTTCACCATCAGTGTAGACAGGCTTAACCACCAGTGTTGACAGGCTTCACCACCAGTGTAGATAGGCTACACCACCAGTGTATACAGGCTTCACCACCAGTGTTGACAGGCTTCACCACCAGTGTAGACAGGCTTCACCACCAGTGTAGACAAGCTTCACCACCAGTGTAAACAGGCTACACCACCAGTGTAGACAGGCTTCACCACCAGTGTAGACAGGCTTCACCACCAGTGTAGACAGGCTTCACCACCAGTGTTGACAGGCTTCACCACCAGTGTAGACAGGCTTCACCACCAGTGTAGACAAGCTTCACCACCAGTGTAGACAGGCTTCACCACCAGTGTTGACAGGCTTCACCACCAGTGTTGACGGGCTTCACCCCCAGTGTAGACAGGCTTCACCACCAGTGTAGACAGGCTTCACCACCAGTGTTGACAGGCTTCACCACCAGTGTTGACGGGCTTCACCACCAGTGTAGACAGGCTTCACCACCAGTGTTGACAGGCTTCACCACCAGTGTAGACAGGCTTCACCACCAGTGTTGACAGGCTTCACCTTCACATTTCCCAAGAACCAAAGTATTCCTTGTAGTCACCCACTAGTCCTCAGAGGAGACTATTCTCAGTGTCCTCAGGGGAGACTATTCTCAGTGTCCTCAGAGGAGACTATTCTCAGTGTCCTCAGAGGAGACTATTCTCAGTGTCCTCAGAGGAGACTATTCTCAGTGTCCTCAGAGGAGACTATTCTCAGTGTCCTCAGAGGAGACTATTCTCAGTGTCCTCAGAGGAGACTATTCTCAGTGTCCTCAGAGGAGATTATTCTCAGTGTCCTCAGTGGAGACTATTCTCAGTGTCCTCAGAGGAGACTATTCTCAGTGTCCTCAGAGGAGACTATTCTCAGTGTCCTCAGAGGAGACTATTCTCAGTGTCCTCAGAGGAGATTATTCTCAGTGTCCTCAGAGGAGACTATTCTCAGTGTCCTCAGAGGAGACTATTCTCAGTGTCCTCAGAGGAGACTATTCTCAGTGTCCTCAGAGGAGATTATTCTCAGTGTCCTCAGTGGAGACTATTCTCAGTGTCCTCAGAGGAGACTATTCTCAGTGTCCTCAGAGGAGACTATTCTCAGTGTCCTCAGAGGAGATTATTCTCAGTGTCCTCAGAGGAGATTATTCTCAGTGTCCTCAGAGGAGACTATTCTCAGTGTCCTCAGAGGAGACTATTATCAGTGTCCTCAGAGGAGACTATTCTCAGTGTCCTCAGAGGAGACTATTCTCAGTGTCCTCAGAGGAGACTATTCTCAGTGTCCTCAGAGGAGACTATTCTCAGTGTCCTCATAGGAGATTATTCTCAGTGTCCTCAGAGGAGACTATTCTCAGTGTCCTCAGAGGAGATTATTCTCTGTGTCCTCAGAGGAGGCTATTCTCAGTGTCCTCAGAGGAGACTATTCTCAGTGTCCTCACAGGAGACTATTCTCAGTGTCCTCACAGGAGACTATTCTCAGTGTCCTCAGAGGAGACTATTCTCAGTGTCCTCAGAGGAGACTATTCTCAGTGCCCTCACAGGAGACTATTCTCAGTGTCCTCACAGGAGACTATTCTCAGTGTCCTCAGAGGAGACTATTCTCAGTGCCCTCACAGGAGACTATTCTCAGTGTCCTCACAGGAGACTATTCTCAGTGTCCTCAGAGGAGACTATTCTCAGTGTCCTCACAGGAGACTATTCTCAGTGTCCTCAGAGGAGACTGTCTCTGTGATGTACTGTTATGCTGAGAATTTAGCTCACAAAGGCTGGTGGTTGTAATCTCAAAATATGTAAGTCACAATATTCTGGTTTAAAGGTTGAAATGTAGAACTAAGTTAATAATTCCTAGACTTCAGATGGTTAAGATTTTTTTTTAAATATTCTTGAGAATTGAAAGTCAATTAAAACCTTTGAATGTTGTGTGGGAAACATACAGCGATTTAGGAGCTTATTAGATAGTCACGTCTCTAAATTATATTTGAGGAGAATTGTGAAGTAGAATGGCTCGTCATCGGGAGTGGACAAAGTGAATCTCAAACGGTGATCAGCCTTTGAACGAGCAGGCACCTGCCGCTGTGTTTAATTACGACCTTGACGGAACCTATTGACAAGTCTCTCGCTCATCACAGGAACAATGGCACCCCTTCCTGTTGACGATTTGAAGAATTCTTCCCTTCCCCCAGCCTTGTCTGTGGCCTGACTTCTCTAGTGATTGTCTGGCCTGTGAGGTGGTCTTCTTAGCCCAAAAGCTCCGCTAACTCAAGTAGAGATTTGTCCAGTTCTTTCTTGAAAGCTTCCTTTGCTGTATGAGCAACATTTCTTATATTAGTTTGCAGGATATTTAGGAGTCGTGGGACGGTGATGTTTACAATGTGTTCCCTAACTGGGCTTATGGCACCCTTGACTTTTAATTTATATATATTGCACTTCCTGCCATATCTCCCACTCCGATATGTTTCAACTATTTTGTTCAGATTTGGAACCTGACCTTCCAGTAAGTTGCAGGTGAACAACAGGAGATACCTTTCTCACCCACATTCCAACTAGAACTAATTTAAAAGATTTATTTTGTCGCAGTTAGTAAATGCTTCACCGATTCCTCGAGTTCAATAAAAGATTTGCATACACTTTCTCCCCGGTTTTGAAAGGGATAAGAGGATTGAATAATATTTCCTTCTGGATAGCATTAGTGCTTATAAAGAGTGTCATTAATGGTGTTGTCACGCCTAGTTTTGAAGGCTCTCATTATCCACCCTCTTCATGTAATGGCCTGTACAATGTTTGCTTTATTGTGACCTCTAAGAGTCAGATCTTCTGACGTTACTATTGGCAGGTCTTTGACACTATTTGGTTCTTGTGTCCTCTTCTTCTGTTAATGATTTCGCTTTTTTCCGTACCGAAGTTATTGGAATTGTAAAATAAAATAAAATAAAATATTATATAGCTTCGGCCAACACGCCCTTAGGGGTCCACGGTTCAAATCTCCAAGAGCCCTGTTGAACGGAATTATTGGAATTGTTCTCAGTTGAAAGTCATAGTATTTGCTGTTGCCCATTGGAACTTCTTATTAATATTACATTATAATTCTCCCGAATCTTTCCGCGACCTTATTTTCATTCTTATTTCGATGTTGTCTCTGAAGGATGACCCAATATTGTAATACCGTCTCTCTTCAGTGACCCTGAGAGAGAGAGGCGCTGTGAGGACAGTGTCGTGAGCAGCTCAGGTTCCTGCAACATGCTAATAGTTATCCATGCTCATATTCCATAATTATTCCGTGCTCATAATTATCAATTGCTTTCGTAGAGTTGGTTTATACAAATCTGTAATCTTTGTTTCTTTAAATGACTAAATTATTTTTTATTATAGTGGCTAATATCAGGGGTTTTGATGATTTTATAAACTGGATACTGAACTTAACTAATACTTTACATACTGTTGAACAGAAACCCCCAACCACTCCCTGATAAAGTAAGATCGACCACGGCAATCACACTGCTGATGTCGCCAATAAATCAGCAATGGACACTGGAGGGCATAAAATAAGTTGGTTGATCACCCTGTAATCGCTGTATACTCGTAGAGGGGTTCAACGTCACCTTTGTTTGAGGAACGGCTCCAATCTGGCCTACTGGTCATGTATACACACCCTGTCGAGGCGCCGTGTCTCCACCACACTCTCCTTCTTCAGGGCTGATCTAATTTTCCCTTCACTATACTATTTTCCGCTGCGAGCCAATCTGCACATGCTCTCTCTCTCTCTCTCTCTCTCTCTCTCTCTCTCTACCTAGGAATTCTAATCAGGACACAAGCAAAATCAGTTATCATCAGACCAACATTTATTACATGACAATACATAAAATGAATATATATATACCACCATCACCATATACTCATGGAAGGAGGGTAGACAGTTGGTGTGGGACTACACATGTGTATCCACCCTGGCTGACACCTATGTACACTTCGGAGCTGATCAAGCAGGTGGGGCAGCCAACCACAGGGAAACAGCAAAATCTCTCAAATACAGGCGACTGGCAGGTCAATACCTCTTTGTTCCCATAGCGTCTGAGACGCATGGCCCCTGGGGCAAGAGTGCCTTGGGATTTCTCAAGGAATTGGGTTCCAAGCTCATTGACGTCACCAGAGACCCAAGGGCTTGCAGTTTTTTGTTTCAGCGCCTCAGTGTGGCGATCCAGAGGGGAAATGCTTGCTGCGTCCTCGGTTCCTGTCCGGAAGCGGAGGAGCTTCAAGAGATCCATAACCTTTAGGCATTTGTCTTGTATGTTTTGTAACCTTTAAATACACAATAAAGCATAAGAAAAAAAAAGGAAGGGGGTGGTAGGAGAAAAGCACACAGAAACTGTATTGGAGGGGACCTACATTCCCTCCAATGCGTTATGTGTGATTTCCTCCGAGGCTATGGGTCCCCCTTCTTCCAGCCAGAGGTGGTACTCCCTTCCATGTTTTGAAAAAAAAAAAAAAAAAAAAAAATATATATATATATATATATATATATATATATATATATATATATATATATATATATATATATATATAATATATATATATATATATATAATATATATATATATATATATATATTATATATATTATAATATATATATATATATATATATATATATATATATATATATATATATATATATATATATATATATATATATATATATATATATAATGTTACAGCACTGTGCCCTAGGCTGCTATAAACCGGCAACACTCTAATATCATATCTAGTTTTCATCAAATAAACAGCACTGAGCAGCTGTTAAATTTTCTGCCTCAGCCTCTAGCCATCTCACTGCTTGTGGCGAGGTAATTTGCATATAAGAATATTTCCAATAATAAAATACTAACTTTCTCACCTTACATTGCGTCACTCGCGCCCTTATACACTCAAGCTCTCTCATATATATCATGATATCCATACAATCCTCAGTTCTATGTGCTGGCGCCCACCACTACAACGTCTGTGTTTGGATCCTCAGAAGCAGGTATGTACTCGTGCATTCCTTCCATAGCTGATGCACCTCAAGTCCCACTCATATGCCTGTGAAGAAGAGTCTGACAGGAAGGGAGGCCTGTTTCCACTGTGAGTCGCTGAGGGAAAGATTGAGAGCTTTTTCTAGTGTTGATTTCAGCAAGCTGTCGTACTCTTCTAATTTAATATTGTTGAAAGATGGCGAACATCTTAGAAAGTAGGTCAGCCTGGGGAGGGACAAGCATCTGGTAATGAGGTAAAGTGCATCATGAGCATCGATGTCTTCAGTCCTCTCGTCATCCTCTTCAGGTCAGTGATCTTCTTACCAAGGACCTCGTCGATGGCATTCCTTCCAAAGGAGCACCTAGGAGTGTGCTGTCCTCAGGGTGGTTGTATGAATGTCAGGCAAAACAACCTTTATTTGCTCTATTATGTGCTGGTTGGTGGAGGTTATTTCGCACTTGGAGAGTTGAGGGTAGAGAGGAAGAGAGCAAGGAGCAAGCCTAGGCTTGCTCCTTGCTCCTGAATTATTCTATGTCATCCCAGAGTAAGGCTGAGGAGCCGGCTAGACGGCCATCGTCCAAAAACCAAATGTTGAGCTCACTGGACAGGTTATCGGTGACTTCCTTGATGACTAGGCAGAAAAGAAAAGGAGCAAGGGGTCACCCTGTGGGACTCTTGTGGTTCAATTTCTGTTCCCCAAAAGCAGAGTTAGATTCTTGCGTGAGCATGAGTTTTACAAGGGTAGAGAGGGAAGGAAAAAGGCGATGAACCGCATTGAGTACTGCATCCCTTCTAACCAGAATGAAAGCATTTTTGAAGTCCAGCTTTATCAGGGCTTTTTCACCGTAATGTTGGCAATGTAAGCTCTAGCTGCAGAGCCGCTGCCTCACACCCTGGGGAATGCCAAACCCAAGCTGTTTTGGCTTCAGCATGTCGGCTGCTGCCTGACTAACTGCTCTAGCAGCAGCCTTAGCGACGAGACGCCGGAGTGAATTGCCCACAGCTATGGTTGATTCCTTCATCTTTTTTCCTCAGGGCACAGAGGGTAGCGCCAAAAAAAAGAGAGGCCGTATGGTCTCTGGTATGTTGCCAGCTAGACATGTGTTGGGCGAATCTAGTTAGTTCCACCAGGAGGCCCTGTGCAATGTCTCCCAGTGCAGGGTTGAGCATTTGTTGATGCGGTGGGCCATAGTCCTGTGAACCCACCTGTGATCCTGGTGGGAAGGATTAAGGCGCTTTATGCACCATGGATTCGAGCACGCACAGNTTATTGGGTTGTGAGAGTACATATTATTGGGTTGTGAGAGTACATATTATTGGGTTGTGAGAGTACATATTATTGGGTTGTGAGAGTACATATTATTGGGTTGTGAGAGCACATATTATTGGGTTGTGAGAGTACATATTATTGGGTTGTGAAAGTGCATATTATTGGGTTGTGAGAGCACATATTATTGGGTTGTGAGAGTACATATTATTGGGTTGTGAGAGTACATATTATTTGTGTTCTTACGTTCATACAAAGCCACTAACATGAGCACATCATGGTGAGTACATCATGGTAAACACATCATAGTTGAGCACATCATGGTGAGTACATCATGGAGGGCACATCATGGTGAGCACATCATTGTGAGCACATCACTGTGAGCACATCATGGTGAGCACATCATTGTGAGCACATCACTGTGAGCACATCATGGTGAGCACATCACTGTGAGCACATTATTGTGAGCACATCATGGTGAGCACATCACTGTGAGCACATCATGGTGAGCACATCATTGTGAGCACATCACTGTGAGCACATCATGGTGAGCACATCATTGTGAGTACATCATTGTGAGCACATCATGGTGAGCACATCATGGTGAGCACATCATGGTGAGCACATCATGGTGAGGGCATCATTGTGAGCACATCATGGTGAGCACATCATGGTGAGCACATCATGGTGAGCACATCATGGTGAGTACATCATGGTAAGCACATCATGGTGAGCACATCATGGTGAGCACATCATGGTGAGCACATCATGGTGAGCACATCATGGTAAGCACATCATGGTGAGCACATCATGGTGAGCACATCATTGTGATCACATCATAGTGATCACATCATGGTGAGCACATCATTTTGAGCACATCATGGTGAGTACATCATGGTGAGCACATCATTTTGAGCACATCATGGTGAGTACTTCATTGTGAGCACATCGTGGTGAGCACATCATGTTAAGCGCATCATTGTGAGCACATCATTGTGAGCACATCATGGTAAGCACATCATAGTGAGCACATCATAGTGAGCACATCATAGTGAGCACATCAAGGTGAGCACATGTAGGTGAGCACATCAATGTGAGTACATCATGGTGAGCACATCATGGTAAGCACATCATTGTGAGCACATCATAGTGAGCACATCATTGTGAGCACATCATGGTACGCACATCAATGTAAACGCATCATGGTGAGTACATCATGATGAGCACATCATAGTTGAGCACATCATGGTGAGTACATCATGGAGGGCACATCATGGTGAGCACATCATGGTGAGTACATCATGGGGGCACATCATGGTGAGCACATCATGGTGAGTACATCATGAGGGGCACATCATGGTGAGCACATCATGGTGAGCACATCATGGTGAGCACATCATGGTGAGCACATCATGGTGAGTACATCATGGGGGCACATCATGGTGAGCACATCACGATACAATGGAGACACATTGCACTAGATTGTTGTGCAGTCCATGTCACATATTTATATGTGGAATAGCATGTATCAAGTATTTTGCCTGCCTGTCCCAAATATATAAAGTCTCAACTCGTGCACGAGACAGAATACAATTATCCTCTGTTGTAGTTGGCCAGATCTTAATTAAAATGAATTGCAATATATAATTCTTTTTAATCAAATTGTCATTATAAACTTGAAAACCTCTAAAGTTTTAGCAAGTCCTGCAGAGTTCCTAATTGACTTGCTAATGTTTAAGAGATTGAAGCCAAAGCTTTTCAGTCCATCCGATGGCATCGATCACGTGACCTTACGGCTCTGACGCGAGTGTGTTCACTGTCGCGCCATAGGAACCTATATATCTAAAAAAGGATGAGTTTTCATTAATATCTATGTACTCAACATATTGACCGGTGAGTAACTTATCAGGAGCTCAATGTCCTAAGCGATAATCTTTACTCAGATTATCTGTAATCTTTACATCACTAATCAGTCGTATTCTCACATATGATGCCACACACATCTGGCAGTCAGATCTATGCCTGACACCTTAGTGGAGAGCGCTCAGGATTCGTAGTCCTAGGGTCCGGGGATCGATCCCGGCAGAAGCGGAAACAAATGGGCAGAATTTCTTTCACCCTGATGCACATTTTCACCTAGCAGTAAATAGGTACCTGGGAGTTAGACAGTTACTACGGACTACTTGCGAGGCGGGACCAAAGAGCTAGAGCTCAACCCCTCAAGCACAACTAGGTGAGTACAGGATTCGGAATCGCTACATAATTGAATACTGCAATACTGCAATGTTCTTATCAAGAGTGTGATAACTTATCTCTCTGTCCCTCTGTGTTGTACTCTAACTCCTCGGTATCTGGCTCTTTTGTGTTTCTAAAATGGTGAAGCAAACGTGGAACAAGGCAGCTAGCGAACGTTTCACATCCCACTCACATCCCAGTAACATCCCACTCACATCCCAGTAACATCCCACTCACATCCCAGTAACATCCCACTCACATCCCACTAACATCCCACTCACATCCCAGTAACATCCCACTCACATCCCAGTAACATCCCACTCACATCCCAGTAACATCCCACTCACATCCCACTCACATCCCAGTCACATCCCACTCACATCCCACTCACATCCCAGTAACATCCCACTCACATCCCACTCACATCCCATCACATCCCACTCACATCCCACTCACATCCCAGTCACATCCCACTCACATCCCACTCACATCCCACTCACATCCCACTCACATCCCAGTCACATCCCACTCACATCCCACTCACATCCCACTAACATCCCACTCACATCCCAGTCACATCCCAGTCACATCCCAGTAACATCCCAGTCACATCCCAGTAACATCCCAGTCACATCCCAGTCACATCCCACTCACATCCACTCACATCCCACTCACATCCCACTCACATCCCAGTCACATCCCACTCACATCCCACTAACATCCCACTCACATCCCACTCACATCCCAGGCACATCCCACTAACATCCCACTCACATCCCAGTCACATCCCACTCACATCCCACTCACATCCCACTCACATCCCAGTCACATCCCACTCACATTCCACTCACATCCCACTCACATCCCAGTCACATCCCACTCACATCCCACTCACATCCCACTCACATCCCACTCACATCCCAGTCACATCCCACTCACATCCCACTCACATCCCACTCACATTCCACTCACATCCCACTCACATCCCACTAACATCCCAGTCACATCCCAGTAACATCCCAGTCACATCCCAGTCACATCCCAGTCACATCCCAGTCACATCCCAGTCACATCCCACTCACATTCCACTCACATCCCACTCACATCCCACTCACATCCCACTAACATCCCAGTCACATCCCACTCACATCCCAGTCACATCCCAGTCACATCCCAGTAACATCCAGTAACATCCCACTCACATCCCACTCACATCCCACTCACATCCCAGTAACATCCCAGTAACATCCCACTCACATCCCAGTAACATCCCACTCACATCCCAGTAACATCCCAGTAACATCCCAGTAACATCCCACTAACATCCCACTCACATCCCACTAACATCCCACTAACATCCCACTAACATCCCACTAACATCCCACTAACATCCCACTAACATCCCACTAACATCCCACTCACATCCCACTAACATCCCACTCACGAGCGCTGTCGGCCTGCACTATGGTCAGTTCACACCACGAGTGTGTGCACTCAGACACGTGGTGAACGGATGTTAACTTGACAGTTTCCCACCACGAGTGTGTGCACTCAGACACGTGGTTAATGGATGTTAACTTGACAGTTGTTTACTTGCCTCAATACCTACGGACAAAGTGTCCAAAAATGAAACATTACTTTAAAAAAAATATTGTGAAAATATGTCTCCCTGAAAGAAATGGTGACGACGGGTTGATGATTGTGAGTAGCGGTGGGTAAGTTTTGGTCATGAAGGTGCTATTGATGTATGGAGTATATTCCCCGTATATATTGTCCGGGGTATATTCCCCCGTATATATTGTCCGGGGTATATTCCCCCGTATATACTGTCCGTAGTATATTCCTCGTATACATTGTCCGGGGTATATTCCCCCGTATATATTGTCCGGAGTATATTCCTGGGTATGTCTCAGGGACACTCCCGGTAGTGCCTGGCGGTGTCAGTTGCTGACAGTCGTTTCTGAAGGCCACTTGAGCGCTCGTAACACAAGGTCGAGTTCCTCTCATACAAAGTTGCTCCTTAAACTGCCATTGGAAGAATGAGAACATACATTTATATATAAATATATTAGTGACACATCTCTTATTATTTTTATGAAATTAATTAGGATGATTTTTAAGATTTGCTTAATTAAATCAAAATCTGTATTCATAAAACATGTAAATGATTATGATTAGTTATAAAAATTGACAAATATGACAAGATGGATGAACATTCATACACAAAATATTATGATTTATTATCTTATAATTAAAAAATGCTTATAGCTAATATTATCTTGACCACATTATCTGATATAACAGAATTAAGAGAGAAAGTTTAGTGAATTGAAAGACTGAATATATTGAATGGAGAAAGTATAGCAAACACAGAGAGTAAGTTTAGTGAATTGGGAAGAGAAAACAAAGAGAAACTTATTTTATGTTTCAGCTAGAGCCAATAATGTTCACGTCTCTTTTATACCGTGATCTTGGTGCTTCAGTTCCCAGTTGTAACTTGAAGCTTTCACTAACAAGAGAGGCGCGAGGTTCAGGTTGTGGGAGACTAACAAGAGAGGTGCGAGGTCCGGGTTGTGGGAGACTAACAAGAGAGGTGCGAGGTCCAGGTTGTGGGAGACTAACAAGAGAGGTGCGAGGTCCAGGTTATGGGTGACTAACAAGAGAGGTGCGAGGTCCAGGTTGTGGGAGACTAACAAGAGAAGTGCGAGGTCGGGTTGTGGGAGACTAACAAGAGAGGTGCGAGGTCCAGGTTGTGGGTGACTAACAAGAGAGGTGCGGGTCCAGGTTTGAGAGACTAACAAGAGAGGTGCGGGTCCAGGTTGTGGGAGACTAACAAGAGAGGTGCGGGTCCAGGTTGTGAGAGACTAACAAGAGAGGTGCGAGGTCCGGGTTGTGGGAGACTAACAAGAGAGGTGCGAGGTCCAGGTTGTGGGAGACTAACAAGAGAGGTGCGAGGTCCGGGTTGTGGGAGACTAACAAGAGAGGTGCGAGGTCCAGGTTGTGGGTGACTAACAAGAGAGGTGCGGGTCCAGGTTGTGGGAGACTAACAAGAGAGGTGCGGGTCCAGGTTGTGGGAGACTAACAAGAGAGGTGCGGGTCCAGGTTGTGAGAGACTAACAAGAGAGGTGCGGGTCCAGGTTGTGGGAGACTAACAAGAGAGGTGCGAGGTCCAGGTTGTGGGAGACTAACAAGAGAGGTGCGGGTCCAGGATGTGGGAGACTAACAAGAGAGGTGCGGGTCCAGGTTGTGGGAGACTAACAAGAGAGGTGCGAGGTCCAGGTTATGGGTGACTAACAAGAGAGGCGGGGTCCAGGTTGTGGTTGACTAACAAGAGAGGTGCGGGGTCCAGGTTGTGGGTGACTAACAAGAGAGGTGCGAGGTCCAGGTTATGGGTGACTAACAAGAGAGGTGCGGGTCCAGGTTGTGGGTGACTAACAAGAGAGGTGCGGGTCCAGGTTGTGGGAGACTAACAAGAGAGGTGCGGGTCCAGGTTGTGGGAGACTAACAAGAGAGGTGCGGGTCCAGGTTGTGAGAGACTAACAAGAGAGGTGCGGGTCCAGGTTGTGGAGACTAACAAGAGAGGTGCGAGGTCCAGGTTGTGGGAGACTAACAAGAGAGGTGCGAGGTCCAGGTTGTGGGAGACTAACAAGAGAGGTGCGAGGTCCAGGTTATGGGTGACTAACAAGAGAGGCGCGGGGTCCAGGTTGTGGGAGACTAACAAGAGAGGTGCGAGGTCCAGGTTATGGGTGACTAACAAGAGAGGTGCGAGGTCCAGGTTGTGGGTGACTAACAAGAGAGGTGCGAGGTCCAGGTTGTGGGTGACTAACAAGAGAGGTGCGGGTCCAGGTTATGGGTGACTAACAAGAGAGGTGCGGGTCCAGGTTGTGGGTGACTAACAGAGAGGTGCGAGGTCCAGGTTGTGGGAGACTAACAAGAGAGGCGCGGGGTCCAGGTTGTGGGAGACTAACAAGAGAGGTGCGAGGTCCAGGTTGTGGGTGACTAACAAGAGAGGTGCGAGGTCCAGGTTATGGGTGACTAACAAGAGAGGCGCGGGGTCCAGGTTGTGGGAGACTAACAAGAGAGGTGCGAGGTCCAGGTTGTGGGTGACTAACAAGAGAGGCGCGGGGTCCAGGTTGTGGGAGACTAACAAGAGAGGCGCGGGGTCCAGGTTGTGGGTGACTAACAAGAGAGGTGCGAGGTCCAGGTTGTGGGGAGACTAACAAGAGAGGTGCGAGGTCCAGGTTGTGGGAGACTAACAAGAGAGGTGCGGGTCCAGGTTGTGGGTCCGGGTTGTGGGAGACTAACAAGAGAAGGGTTTCTGCAGTGTAGACAGCTTCACCACCAGTGTTGACAGGCTTCACCACCAGTGTTGACAGGCTTCACTACCAGTGTAGACGGGCTTCACCACCAGTGTTGACGGGCTTCACCACCAGTGTTGACAGGCTACACCACCAGTGTTGACAGGCTTCACCACCAGTGTACACAGGCTTCACCACCAGTGTAGACAGGCTTCACCACCAGTGTTGACGGGCTTCACCACCAGTGTTGACAGGCTTCACCACCAGTGTAGACGGGCTTCACTACCAGTGTTGACAGGCTTCACCACCAGTGTAGACGGGCTTCACCACCAGTGTTGACAGGCTTCACCACCAGTGTAGACAGGCTTCACCACCAGTGTTGACAGGCTTCACCACCAGTGTTGACAGGCTACACCACCAGTGTTGACAGGCTTCACCACCAGTGTACACAGGCTTCACCACCAGTGTAGACAGGCTTCACCACCAGTGTTGACAGGCTACACCACCAGTGTAGACAGGCTTCACCACCAGTGTAGACAGGCTTCACCACCAGTGTAGACAGGCTTCACCACCAGTGTAGACAGGCTACACCACCAGTGTTGACAGGCTACACCACCAGTGTAGACAGGCTTCACCACCAGTGAAGACAGGCTACACCACCAGTGTTGACAGGCTACACCACCAGTGTTGACAGGCTTCACCACCAGTGTAGACAGGCTTCACCACCAGTGTAGACAGGCTACACCACCAGTGTAGACAGGCTTCACCACCAGTGTTGACAGGCTACACCACCAGTGTAGACAGGCTTCACCACCAGTGTTGACAGGCTATACCACCAGTGTAGACAGGCTTCACCACCAGTGTTGACAGGCTTCACCACCAGTGTAGACAGGCTTCACCACCAGTGAAGACAGGCTACACCACCAGTGTTGACAGGCTTCACCACCAGTGTAGACAGGCTTCACCACCAGTGTAGACAGGCTTCACCACCAGTGTAGACAGGCTACACCACCAGTGTAGACAGGCTTCACCACCAGTGTGACAGGCTTCACCACCAGTGTAGACAGGCTTCACCACCAGTGAAGACAGGCTACACCAACAGTGTTGACAGGCTACACCACCAGTGTAGACAGGCTTCACCACCAGTGAAGACAGGCTACACCACCAGTGTAGACAGGCTACACCACCAGTGTAGACAGGCCACACCACCAGTGTTGACGGGCTACACCACCAGTGTTGACAGGCTACACCACCAGTGTAGACAGGCTTCACCACCAGTGTAGACAGGCTTCACCACCAGTGTAGACAGGCTTCACCACCAGTGTTGACAGGCTTCACCACCAGTGTAGACAGGCTTCACCATCAGTGTTGACAGGCTTCACCACCAGTGTAGACAGGCTTCACCACCAGTGTTGACAGGCTTCACCACCAGTGTTGACAGGCTTCACCACCAGTGTAGACAGGCTTCACCACCAGTGTAGACAGGCTTCACCACCAGTGTTGACAGGCTTCACCACCAGTGTTGACATGCTTCACCACCAGTGTTGACAGGCTTCACCACCAGTGTTGACAGGCTTCACCACCAGTGTAGACAGGCTTCACCACCAGTGTTGACAGGCTTCACCACCAGTGTTGACAGGCTTCACCACCAGTGTTGACAGGCTTCACCACCAGTAATGACAGGCTTCACCACCAGTGTAGACAGGCTTCACCACCAGTGTAGACAGGCTTCACCACCAGTGTAGACAGGCTTCACCACCAGTGTTGACAGGCTTCACCACCAGTGTTGACAGGCTTCACCACCAGTGTAGACAGGCTTCACCATCAGTGTAGACAGGCTTAACCACCAGTGTTGACAGGCTTCACCACCAGTGTAGACAGGCTACACCACCAGTGTAGACAGGCTTCACCACCAGTGTTGACAGGCTTCACCACCAGTGTAGACGGGCTTCACCACCAGTGTAGACAAGCTTCACCACCAGTGTAAACAGGCTACACCACCAGTGTAGACAGGATTCACCACCAGTGTACACAGGCTTCACCACCAGTGTAGACAGGCTTCACCACCAGTGTTGACAGGCTTCACCACCAGTGTAGACAGGCTTCACCACCAGTGTAGACAAGCTTCACCACCAGTGTAGACAGGCTACACCACCAGTGTAGACAGGCTTCACCACCAGTGTAGACAGGCTTCACCACCAGCGTAGACAGGCTACACCACCAGTGTAGACAGGCTACACCACCAGTTTAGACAGGCTTCACCACCAGTGTAGACAGGCTACACCACCAGTTTAGACAGGCTTCACCACCAGTGTAGACAGGCTACACCACCAGTGTAGACAGGCTACACCACCAGTTTAGACAGGCTTCACCACCAGTGTTGACAGGCTTCACCACCAGTGTAGACAGGCTACACCACCAGTGTAGACAGGCTACACCACCAGTTTAGACAGGCTTCACCACCAGTTTAGACAGGCTTCACCACCAGTGTAGACAGGCTTCACCTTCACATTTCCCAAGAACCAAAGTATTCCTTGTAGTCACCCACTAGTCCTCAGAGGAGACTATTCTCAGTGTCCTCAGGGAGACTATTCTCAGTGTTCTCATGGGAGACTATTCTCAGTGTCCTCAGGGGAGACTATTCTCAGTGCCCTCAGGGGAGACTATTCTCAGTGTCCTCAGGGGAGACTATTCTCAGTGTCCTCAGAGGAGACTATTCTCAGTGTCCTCAGGGGAGACTATTCTCAGTGTCCTCAGAGGAGACTATTCTCAGTGTTCTCAGAGGAGACTATTCTCAGTGTCCTCAGAGGAGACTATTCTCAGTGTCCTCAGAGGAGACTATTCTCAGTGTCCTCAGAGGAGACTATTCTCAGTGTTCTCAGAACAGACTATTCTCAGTGTCCTCAGAGGAGACTATTCTCAGTGTCCTCAGGGGAGACTATTCTCAGTGTCCTCAGAGGAGACTATTCTCAGTGTCCTCAGGGGAGACTATTCTCAGTGTCCTCAGAGGAGACTATTCTCAGTGTCTCAGATGAGACTATTCTCAGTGTCTCAGAGGAGATTATTCTCAGTGTTCTCAGGGGAGACTATTCTCAGTGTCCTCAGGGGAGACTGTTCTCAGTGTCCTCAGATGAGACTATTCTCAGTGTCTCAGAGGAGACTATTCTCAGTGTCCTCAGAGGAGACTATTCTCAGTGTCCTCAGAGGAGACTATTCTCAGTGTCCTCAGAGGAGACTATTCTCAGTGTCCTCAGAGGAGACTATTCTCAGTGTTCTCAGAGGAGACTATTCTCAGTGTTCGCAGAGGAGACTATTCTCAGTGTCTCAGAGGAGACTATTCTCAGTGTCCTCAGAGGAGACTATTCTCAGTGTCCTCAGAAGAGACTATTCTCAGTGTCTCAGAGGAGACTATTCTCAGTGTCCTCAGAGGAGACTATTTTCAGTGTCTTCAGAGGAGACTATTCTCAGTGTCCTCAGGGGAGACTATTCTCAGTGTCTCAGAGGAGACTATTCTCAGTGCCCTCAGAGGAGACTATTCTCAGTGTCTTCAGAGGAGACTATTCTCAGTGTCCGTAGAGGAGACTATTCTCAGTGTCTCAGAGGAGACTATTCTCAGTGTCCTCAGAGGAGACTATTCTCAGTGTTCTCAGAGGAGACTATTCTCAGTGTCCTCAGAGGAGACTATTCTCAGTGTCCTCAGAGGAGACTATTCTCAGTGTCCTCAGAGGAGACTATTCTCAGTGTCCTCAGAACAGACTATTCTCAGTGTCCTCAGAGGAGACTATTCTCAGTGTCCTCAGGGGAGACTATTCTCAGTGTCCTCAGAGGAGACTATTCTCAGTGTCCTCAGGGGAGACTATTCTCAGTGTCCTCAGAGGAGACTATTCTCAGTGTCTCAGATGAGACTATTCTCAGTGTCTCAGAGGAGATTATTCTCAGTGTTCTCAGGGGAGACTATTCTCAGTGTCCTCAGGGGAGACTGTTCTCAGTGTCCTCAGATGAGACTATTCTCAGTGTCTCAGAGGAGACTATTCTCAGTGTCTCAGAGGAGATTATTCTCATTGTCCTCATGGGAGACTATTCTCAGTGTCCTCAGAGGAGACTATTCTCAGTGTCTCAGAGGAGACCATTCTCAGTGTCCTCAGAGGAGATTATTCTCAGTGTCCTCAGAAGAGACTATTCTCAGTGTCCTCAGAGGAGACTATTCTCAGTGTCCTCAGAGGAGACTATTCTCAGTGTTCTCAGAGGAGACTATTCTCAGTGTCCTCAGAGGAGATTATTCTCAGTGTCCTCAGAGGAGACTATTCTCAGTGTCCTGAGAGGAGACTATTCTCAGTGTCTCAGAGGAGACATTCTCAGTGTCCTCAGAGGAGACTATTCTCAGTGTTCTCAGAGGAGACTATTCTCAGTGTCCTCAGAGGAGACTATTCTCAGTGTCCTCAGAGGAGATTATTCTCGGTGTCCTCAGAGGAGATTATTCTCAGTGTTCTCAGAGGAGACTATTCTCAGTGTCCTCAGAGGAGACTATTCTCAGTGTCCTCAGAGGAGACTATTCTCAGTGTTCGCAGAGGAGACTATTCTCAGTGTCCTCAGGGGAGACTATTCTTAGTGTCTCAGAGGAGACTATTCTCAGTGTCCTCAGGGGAGACTATTCTCAGTGTCCTCAGAGGAGACTATTCTCAGTGTCCTCAGGGGAGACTATTCTCAGTGTCCTCAGAGGAGACTATTCTCAGTGTCCTCAGGGGAGACTATTCTCAGTGTCCTCAGGGGAGACTATTCTCAGTGTCCTCGGGGGAGACTATTCTCAGTGTCTCAGATGAGACTATTCTCAGTGTCCTCAGGGGAGACTATTCTCAGTGTCCTCAGAGGAGACTATTGTCAGTGTCTCAGATGAGACTATTCTCAGTGTCCTCAGGGGAGACTATTCTCAGTGTCCTCAGGGGAGACTTTTCTCAGTGCCCTCAGGGGACACTATTCTCAGTGTCTCCGATGAGACTATTCTCAGTGTCCTCTGGGGAGACTATTCTCAGTGTCCTCAGGGGAGACTATTCTCAGTGTCCTCAGGGGACACTATTCTCAGTGTCTCAGATGAGACTATTCTCAGTGTCCTCAGGGGAGACTTTTCTCAGTGTCCTCAGGGGAGACTATTCTCAGTGTCCTCAGAGGAGACTATTCTCAGTGTTCTCAGAGGAGACTATTCTCAGTGTCCTCAGGGGAGACTATTCTCAGTGTCTCAGAGGAGACTATTCTCAGTGTCCTCAGGGGAGACTATTCTCAGTGTCCTCAGAGGAGACTATTCTCAGTGTCCTCAGGGGAGACTATTCTCAGTGTCCTCAGAGGAGACTATTCTCAGTGTCCTCAGGGGAGACTATTCTCAGTGTCCTCAGGGGAGACTATTCTCAGTGTCCTCAGGGGACACTATTCTCAGTGTCTCAGATGAGACTATTCTCAGTGTACTCAGGGGAGACTATTCTCAGTGTCCTCAGAGGAGACTATTCTCAGTGTCTCAGAGGAGACTATTCTCAGTGTCCTCAGAGGAGATTATTCTCAGTGTCCTCAGAGGAGACTATTCTCAGTGTCCTCAGAGGAGACTATTCTCAGTGTCCTCAGAGGAGACTATTCTCAGTGTTCGCAGAGGAGACTATTCTCAGTGTCCTCAGAGGAGATTATTCTCAGTGTCCTCAGAGGAGATTATTCTCAGTGTCCTCAGAGGAGACTATTCTCAGTGTTTCAGAGGAGACATTCTCAGTGTCCTCAGAGGAGACTATTCTCAGTGTTCTCAGAGGAGACTATTCTCAGTGTCCTCAGGGAGACTATTCTCAGTGTTCTCAGAGGAGATTATTCTCAGTGTTCTCAGAGGAGACTATTCTCAGTGTTCTCAGAGGAGACTATTCTCAGTGTTCTCTGAGGAGACTATTCTCAGTGTCCTCAGAAGAGACTATTCTCAGTGTTCTCAGAGGAGATTATTCTCGGTGTCCTCAGAGGAGATTATTTTCAGTGTTCTCAGAGGAGACTATTCTCAGTGTCCTCAGAGGAGACTATTCTCAGTGTTCTCAGAGGAGACTATTCTCAGTGTCCTCAGGGGAGACTATTCTCAGTGTCTCAGAGGAGACTATTCTCAGTGTCCACAGGGGAGACTATTCTCAGTGTCCTCAGAGGAGACTATTCTCAGTGTCCTCAGGGGAGACTATTCTCAGTGTCCTCAGAGGAGACTATTCTCAGTGTCCTCAGGGGAGACTACTCTCAGTGTCCTCAGGGGAGACTATTCTCAGTGTCCTCGGGGGAAACTATTCTCAGTGTCTCAGATGAGACTATTCTCAGTGTCCTCAGGGGAGACTATTCTCAGTGTCCTCAGAGGAGACTATTGTCAGTGTCTCAGATGAGACTATTCTCAGTGTCCTCAGGGAGACTATTCTCAGTGTCCTCAGAGGAGACTATTCTCAGTGTTCTCAGAGGAGACTATTCTCAGTGTCCTCAGGGGAGACTATTCTCAGTGTCTCAGAGGAGACTATTCTCAGTGTCCTTAGGGGAGACTATTCTCAGTGTCCTCAGAGGAGACTATTCTCAGTGCCCTCAGGGGAGACTATTCTCAGTGTCCTCAGAGGAGACTATTCTCAGTGTCCTCAGGGGAGACTATTCTCAGTGTCCTCAGGGGAGACTATTCACAGTGTCCTCAGGGGAGACTATTCTCAGTGTCTCAGATGAGACTATTCTCAGTGTCCTCAGGGGAGACTATTCTCAGTGTCCTCAGAGGAGACTATTGTCAGTGTCTCAGATGAGACTATTCTCAGTGTCCTCAGGGGAAACTATTCTCAGTGTCCTCAGGGGAGACTATTCTCAGTGTCCTCAGGGGACACTATTCTCAGTGTCTCAGATGAGACTATTCTCAGTGTCCTCAGGGAGACTATTCTCAGTGTCCTCAGGGGAGCCTATTCTCAGTGTCCTCAGAGGAGACTATTCTCAGTGTCCTCAGAGGAGACTATTCTCAGTGTCCTCAGGGGAGACTATTCTCAGTGTCCTCAGAGGAGACTATTCTCAGTGTCCTCAGAGGAGACTATTCTCAGTGTCCTCAGAGGTGACTATTCTCAGTGTCCTCAGGGGAGACTATTCTCAGTGTTCTCAGAGGAGACTATTCTCAGTGTTCTCAGAGGAGACTATTCTCAGTGTCCTCAGAGGAGACCATTCTCAGTGTCCTCAGGGGAGACTATTCTCAGTGTTTTCAGAGGAGACTATTCTCAGTGTCCTCAGGGAGACTATTCTCAGTGTTCTCAGAGGAGACTATTCTCAGTGTCCTCAGAGGAGACCATTCTCAGTGTCCTCAGGGGAGACTATTCTCAGTGTTCTCAGAGGAGACTATTCTCAGTGTCCTCAGGGGAGACTATTCTCAGTGTTCTCAGAGGAGATTATTCTCAGTGTTCTCAGAGGAGACTATTCTCAGTGTTCTCAGAGGAGACTATTCTCAGTGTTCTCAGAGGAGACTATTCTCAGTGTCCTCAGAGGAGACTATTCTCAGTGTCCTCAGAGGAGATTATTCTCGGTGTCCTCAGAGGAGATTATTCTCAGTGTTCTCAGAGGAGACTATTCTCAGTGTCCTCAGAGGAGACTATTCTCAGTGTTCTCAGAGGAGACTATTCTCAGTGTCCTCAGGGGAGACTATTCTCAGTGTCTCAGAGGAGACTATTCTCAGTGTCCTCAGGGGAGACTATTCTCAGTGTCCTCAGAGGAGACTATTCTCAGTGTCCTCAGGGGAGACTATTCTCAGTGTCCTCAGGGGAGACTATTCTCAGTGTCCTCGGGGGAGACTATTCTCAGTGTCTCAGATAAGACTATTCTCAGTGTCCTCAGGGGAGACTATTCTCAGTGTCCTCGGGGGAGACTATTCTCAGTGTCTCAGATGAGACTATTCTCAGTGTCTCAGAGGAGACTATTCTCAGTGTCCTCAGGGGAGACTATTCTCAGTGTCCTCAGAGGAGACTATTCTCAGTGTCCTCAGGGGAGACTATTCTCAGTGTCCTCAGGGGAGACTATTCTCAGTGTCTCAGATGAGACTATTCTCAGTGTCCTCAGGGGAGACTATTCTCAGTGTCCTCAGAGGAGACTATTGTCAGTGTCTCAGATGAGACTATTCTCAGTGTCCTCAGGGAGACTTTTCTCAGTGTCCTCCGGGGACACTATTCTCAGTGTCTCAGATGAGACTATTCTCAGTGTCCTCAGGGGAGACTATTCTCAGTGTCCTCAGGGGAGACTTTTCTCAGTGTCCTCCGGGACACTATTCTCAGTGTCTCAGATGAGACTATTCTCAGTGTCCTCAGGGGAGACTATTCTCAGTGTCCTCAGGGGAGACTATTCTCAGTGTCCTCAGGGACACTATTCTCAGTGTCTCAGATGAGACTGTTCTCAGTGTCCTCAGGGGAGACTATTCTCAGTGTCCTCAGGGGAGCCTATTCTCAGTGTCCTCAGAGGAGACTATTCTCAGTGTCCTCAGAGGAGACTATTCTCAGTGTCCTCAGGGAGACTATTCTCAGTGTCCTCAGAGGAGACTATTCTCAGTGTCCTCAGAGGTGACTATTCTCAGTGTCCTCAGGGGAGACTATTCTCAGTGTTCTCAGAGGAGACTATTCTCAGTGTCCTCAGGGGAGACTATTCTCAGTGTTCTCAGAGGAGACTATTCTCAGTGTCCTCAGAGGAGACCATTCTCAGTGTCCTCAGGGGAGACTATTCTCAGTGTTCTCAGAGGAGACTATTCTCAGTGTTCTCAGAGGAGACCATTCTCTGTGTCCTCAGGGGAGACTATTCTCAGTGTCCTCAGGGGAGCCTATCTCTGTGATGTACTGTTAAGCTGAGAATTACCTCACAAAGGCTGATGGTTGTAATCTCAAAATATTTAAGCCACAATATTCTGGTTTAATGGTTGAAATGTAGAACTAAGTTAATAATTCCTAGATTTCAGATAGTTAAGATTTTTAATAAATATTCTTAAGAATTGAAGGTCAATTAAAACCTTTGAATGTTGTGTGGGAAACAATCAGCGATTTAGGGGCTTATTAGATAGTCACGTCTCAAAATTATATTTGAGGAGAATTGTGAAGTAGAATAGCTCGTCATTGAGAGTGGACAAAGTGAACCTCAAACGGTGATCAGCCTTTGAACGAGCAGGCACCTGCCGCTCTGTTTATTACGACCTTGACGGAACCTATTGACAAGTCTCTCGCTCATCACAGGAACAATGGCACCCCTTCCTGTTGACGATTTGAAGAATTCTTCCCTTCCCCAGCCTTGTCTGTGGCCTGACTTC
>WNGS01005981.1:0-26038 GCA_020271785.1 Procambarus virginalis
CTTAAGGTGACTATATTTGTAAACAATATCAGGTGTTTGTCACCCTTAAGGTGACTATATTTGTAAACAATATAAGTATTTGTCGCTCTTAAGGTGACTATATTGTAAAACAATATAAGGTATTGTCTCCCTTAAGGTGATTATGTTTGTAAACAATATAAGGAATCTTTCGTCCATAAGGTTGTAAACATATATGTAAACAATGTAAATCTGAATTACTATATTAAACATGACGAATGAAGCCTTTGCGTAATTTTGGTATTAATAAATAACCCTAAAAATTATGGTGGAAAATATGAATATTTACCAACAGTCTGCAGGTGAGGAAGGTGAGGCAGGTGACGGATGAGGACGGGCAGTTGCTGTAGTGTGAGGCGCAGGGTGAGGGTCTTGAGGGTGTGAGGCAGGAGGGGTATGGCTGCCTCAGACAAGCGACCATCAAACCCCTCTAAGGTACACTTACTGCCGGGGGCTGTCAGCCTCTCCAAACATTGTTTTGATATATAACTACTCTCTTTGTATAAACTATAGTGAAGTTCTAAGATATGGTTACCTTCATTTTTGCCAGCACTGACAGTGTAGACAGACACTGCTTTAGTTGGGGTGTATCGTATATGATTAGGTAAATGTTCTTAGGTGTCACCTTCTTAAGAACAAGCGGCAGGACAACACACGAGTCAACACTCCATATTCTCCACTCTTGTTCTGTACGCAGCTTCTCACACACGGCTTGGATGACGTGCTCACTCCCGCGGGACTCTGCTACATGCTTCAACAGCTCGTCAGTCTCATGTGTAACCATCTCGCACAGGTCAATTATGTGAGTAATGAACCTGTGCTCTACTCCCCGGGCACACAGCACCCCGGTAGTGCTGAGTAAAATGTTCTCCCATCTGGGGCGCTTCCTAAACTCATGAAGCACGTCGTCAATATCAAACTTTGACCCTCTCAGGTGATCTCCCAAGGAGCGTTTTCCCTCACGTACAACATCCACCAAGAGGTCAATGATTATAGACCTTTCCCCTGACACACGGTGTGATGCTGGATCACCTCGGTCTTGCTCAGCCCTCAACAAGAGAGCGACCAGCCCCCTGCTGGCACAATACTCCTGGTACCTGGCGTGAAAATAGCCAAACACCCACACCACATTGAGGCCCCGACGGTAGCTGGTTCTTGTGAAATAGTTGGACAAGACCTCCTCCTGCGGCAGTCCCAGAGTGTCACACTTCTCCCTAATCTCCGCCACCGTCTCCGGCCAAAGGTCGTACTCCTGCCTCTGGATCCCTCTTAAACTAATCTCTTCTAAGAACCTCAAAAACTTTTCACATTTTCACTTTTGGGTCGGTCACGTGTTTGTCTGTGAGTCTGGACACCAGTTTGTTGGTTATGAAGTCATGAATCTTCTCGTAGACTTGAGTGTTTGTGGTGAGGTTGTTAAATTCTTCTGGAGCCTCGACACACAGCAGCGCCAACAAGGTCAAGGTGAGTGGAGTGTTGAGGTACTCACCCAGGAACTGACTCATCTGCTCCAGCCGCTGGGTAAACCTCCCTGTGATGACACTCCGTTGGCACTCTTCCTCCACCAGCACCTTGATGGTTCTCTCGGCGAACTCCACGCGACGTTCTGGAGTGATGCCCAAGACGAGGATGTTACAGCGAGGTCTGGTGTGTGGGACGAGCTGTGACAGGTGTTGGTCCCACCCCGGCCGTGTGGTTATCACCAACCTCACATCCTTGCCAGGCAGGTGCAACAGCTCCTTCACCAGCCTTCCTGAATGGTCGTTGACCTCGTCGTAGCCGTCAATCAGGACTAATATATTTAAGCTCAAGATTATCTCCTTAAACAGCTGGAAGTCAGCACCAGAATCACTAAGTGTTTGAGGCAGCAACTGGCGGAGGAGATCATCGAAGGTATTAAGATGTGAGTCCCTGCACTGTACATAGAAAACGAGGTCCACAGTGCCCAGGTGACGTATGGCAGCAGGGTCCTCTACCCACTTCTCGAGGATGAGCTTGAGTAAAGTTGTCTTGCCCATACCACCTTCCCCCGTCAGGAGGACACACTGAGGGACTCTTCCGTCCCCTCGTCTCATACTCAAGATGTCTTCATAGTTTATATCCTGACCCTTGGCAGCGTGGGAGGGTCTTGCCCCTATGACGGGATCTTCAAGGAGTCGCAGTCGTGTAAAAGCAAGACTTGGGTTGTAGTTAATGTTGAGGAGGAGCCAGGGTGCGGGAACAATCTGGTACAGCAGTTTATACCCGTCAGTTAGCTCCTGCTTGCTCATCTGCTTAACCTCTTCTGTGATGTGGCTTTTGAACATCTTAATCTCCTGGCGGAGCTGTGGCAAGTACGCCACATCTGAGGGATCCAGCGGCTCTCTGACCTTCGCTAGCAGACCACCAATATACCCGGTGGCATCTCTGGTCACGTGGTCCACATCCTGGCTGTTTGTCCCACACCGGACGCCGGCCTCAGCCAGCATCTTGGCCAATAAGTTACTGAGCTCCGTCAGTGTTGACGTAAGATCTTGCTCTGACATTCTCACATTATAATGGGCCAACGTGTTTCGGTGTTGCTTCAGCTTGTAAATGAGGTGTTCAAGTGATGGTCCCTGAGGCCCTGGAGTGGTCCACGTGGGGTCATTCATCTCAGCCAGACCACACACACGTTGCAGGAGTTTATACAACAGGGTGATGTCAAAAGTTGCCGCGTCAGAGGAAGCTTCGAGTTTATCCCTCTGGTGAACATCGAAGACACGCCTGTACTGAGCATTGGTGTACCCCAAGTCCTGAGTGAGGTAAGTCACTACTGGGAAGGTGCCCCGGTACGACCACATAAACACACTTGCTAGCGCGTCTCGTCCTGCCTTAGTCACAGCCAGTCCATACCGCAGTCTGTTCACATCTTCCGGTTGGATAACAGGACTCGAGGCCGCCATATTGGGCCGTATGATTCTCACCTCACACAACTGTTGTCAAGTTTCACACAAGCAGTAAATGTCCCACGCTGGTTTTGTTATTATATTATGTTTAAAAACATAACATTGTTTTCACTGTCGGAGACGGGCAGCTTGTTAGGCTTGTGTAGGCCTTCCTAAGCCAACGACAGACCTTCCTCAGGATGCATCCCTCAACAGTTGACTAATTTCCAGGTTAATGTTTACTGCTAGGTGAACAGAGGTATCAGGAGGCTGAGCATCTCACACTGCCAGGGAATCAAACTCGGATCTAATTGGTGATGATCCGACTGCTCTAACCAGAATAATAACTTAATTGACCCAAAATATAAGTGATTCTCCAATAAACCAAATTTTACAAAATGTGTTCATATGTTAATGCAATATTCGGTTCCAGATTTATTTGTTATTATCAATTTGTTCTTTAACTAGTTAATTTCTTCTGTCTTTATACTCTTCTGATTTCTGTCATCTGGAAGAACAATTTAACGTTATTAAAACAAGATGTTAGTGTTAAACATTGTGTCAGAAATACATTTTTGAGATCACTAAAACAAATAAAATTCCAAAGTCTGCCTCCTGCATTTTGTTATATTTTATAACATAAAACTTGTCAATATTTTGACATAACTCGTGTGATCATTGTGGTGTTGGCTTCTGGTTTAGGTAGAGTAATGGTGCTCATTTTCTCACACAGAAATATACGGTGTAGCATTTAGTAATGTTATTCTCTGCCTTTATCTTGCTCTTGTAAGGACCTATTTAGATTATGCAGTTCAGTTTGGTCAACACACAATATATTGGACATAATTTAACTTGAACCCGTAAAGAGAAAAATGACAAAGTTGATCTCTGGAATTAGAAATCTCCCTTATTAAGAGAGATTAAGGAAGCTATGTTTACACATTCTTCGAAAAGTATAGATGACATGATTGATGTTGTTAAAAGGATGAAAAGTTATATCAAATGTAATAATAATAAGTTGTTAACTATATTAACACAAAAGAGAACAAGAAATTATATATCTGTGTCAATAGAACTTAATGTCTTTCTATGTGAGGTTGAAGACCAGACCCAGGAAGCTAGCCTCACCAAATTTATAAAAGTAATTCCTGCTGGGTATGTGTCCAACATGGCACATACCCAGCAGGTATGTGCCTGATGGGCATGTGTTACACACATACTCGCATGTAATTAGAGAGTACAACTTTGCACAGTGCCAAAGCTACCCCCTACGACGAACTTTGCTATACCATATTAATTGGGCTTTGAATTATTTATTTATTTTCTTGCAAGGGTTCCCATCTGAGCTTCCATGTAGATCGCCCTCTCCCCCTCCGCTCTCTAGTGGACAATATTCACAGTACAATGTTAACAACTTACATGGAGTTTACTACAAGTAAACTTCCGTCCCCTGAGCGTCTCTCATAGGAGCAATAATGGCGGGCCGCCTAGAAGCTCATAAAAGGGACACCTAAAGGCGAACAGAGGAGCCTTCTAGAGGCGCATAAAGGGGCACCTATAGGTCCATAAAGGAGCCGCCTAGAGGTGCAAAAATAGGCCGCCTAGAGGTCCATAAAGGGGCAGACTAGAGGCACATAAAGGGCCGCCTTGAGGCACATAAAAGGGCCGCCTAGAGGCACATAAAGGGCCGCCTAGAGGCACATAAAGGGCCGCCTAGAGGCACATAAAAGGGCCGCCTAGAGGCACATAAAGGGCCGCCTAGAGGCACATAAAGGGCCGCCTAGAGGCACATAAAAGGCCGCCTAGAGGCACATAAAGGGGCAGCCTAGAGGCACAAAAAGGGGCAGCCTAGAGGCACATAAAGAGACCGCCTAGAGGCACATAAAGGGGCCGCCTAGAGGTACACAAAGGGGCCGCCTAGAGGCACATAAAGGGGCCGCCTAGAGGCACATAAAGGGGCCATCTAGAGGCTCATAAAGGGGCCGCCTAGAGGCTCATAAAAAGGCCGCCTAGAGGCACATAAAAGGGCCGCCTAGAGGTACATAAAGGGCCGCCTAGAGGCACATAAAGGGGCCACCTAGAGGCACATAAAGGGCCGCCTAGAGGCACATAAAGGGCCATCTAGAGGCACATAAAGGGCCGCCTAGAGGTACATAAAGGGGCCGCCTAGAGGCACATAAAGGGCCATCTAGAGGCACATAAAGGGGCGCCTAGAGGCACATAAAGGGCCGCCTAGAGGCACATAAAGGGCCGCCTAGAGGCACATAAAGGGGCCGCCTAGAGGTACATAAAGAGGCCGCCTAGAGGCTCATAAAAGGCCGCCTAGAGGCACATAAAGGGCCGCCTAGAAGCACATAAAAGGGCCGCCTAGAGGCACATAAAGGGCCGCCTAGAGGCACATAAAAGGGCCGCCTAGAGGCACATAAAGGGGCCGCCTAGAGGCACATAAAAGGGCCGCCTAGAGGCACATAAAGGGGCCGCCTAGAGGCACATAAAGGGCCGCCTAGAGGCACATAAAGGGGCCGCCTAGAGGCATAAAGGGCCGCCAAGAGGACACATAAAGGGCCGCCTAGAGGACATAAAGGGCCGACTAGAGGTACATAAAGGGGCCGCCTAGAGGTACATAAAGGGCCGCCTAGAGGCACATAAAGGGCCGCCTAGAGGTACATAAAGGGGCCGCCTAGAGGCACATAAAGGGCCGCCTAGAGGTACATAAAGGGCCGCCTAGAGGTACATAAAGGGCCGCCTAGAGGTACATAAGGGGCCGCCTAGAGGTACATAAAGGGGCCGCCTAGAGGTACATAAAGGGCCGCCTAGAGCACATAAAGAGGCCGCCTAGAGACACATAAAGGGCCGCCTAGAGGTACATAAAGGGCCGCCTAGAGGTACATAAAGGGCCGCCTAGAGGTACATAAAGGGCCGCCTAGAGGTACATAAAGGGGCTGCCTAGAGGTACATAAAGGGCCGCCTAGAGGTACATAAAGGGCCGCCTAGAGGTACATAAAGGGCCGCCTAGAGGTCATAAAGGGGCCGCCTAGAGGCACATAAAGGGCCGCCTAGAGGTACATAAAGGGCCGCCTAGAGGTACATAAAGGGCCGCCTAGAGGTACATAAAGGGCCGCCTAGAGGTACATAAAGGGCCGCCTAGAGGTACATAAAGGGCCGCCTAGAGGTACATAAAGGGCCGCCTAGAGGTACATAAAGGGCCGCCTAGAGGTACATAAAGGGCCGCCTAGAGGTACATAAAGGGCCGCCTAGAGGTACATAAAGGGCCGCCTAGAGGTACATAAAGGGCCGCCTAGAGGTACATAAAGGGCCGCCTAGAGGTACATAAAGGGCCGCCTAGAGGTACATAAAGGGCCGCCTAGAGGTACATAAAGGGCCGCCTAGAGGTACATAAAGGGCCCCTAGAGGTACATAAAGGGCCGCCTAGAGGCTCATAAAGGGCCGCCTAGAGGCACATAAAGGGCCGCCTAGAGGCACATAAAGGGCCGCCTAGAGGTACATAAAGGGCCGCCTAGAGGTACATAAAGGGGCGCCTAGAGGCACATAAAGGGCCGCCTAGAGGTACATAAAGGGCCGCCTAGAGGTACATAAAGGGCCGCCTAGAGGTACATAAAGGGCCGCCTAGAGGCACATAAAGGGCTGCCTAGAGGTACATAAAGGGCCGCCTAGAGGTACATAAAGGGCCGCCTAGAGGTACATAAAGGGCCGCCTAGAGGTACATAAAGGGCCGCCTAGAGGTACATAAAGGGCCGCCTAGAGGTACATAAAGGGGCGCCTAGAGGTACATAAAGGGCCGCCTAGAGGCACATAAAGGGCCGCCTAGAGGTACATAAAGGCCGCCTAGAGGTACATAAAGGGCCGCCTAGAGGTACATAAAGGGCCGCCTAGAGGTACATAAAGGGCCGCCTAGAGTACATAAAGGGCCGCCTAGAGGTACATAAAGGGCCGCCTAGAGGTACATAAAGGGCCGCCTAGAGGTACATAAAGGGCCGCCTAGAGGTACATAAGGGGCCGCCTAGAGGTACATAAAGGGCCGCCTAGAGGTACATAAAGGGCCGCCTAGAGGTACATAAAGGGCCGCCTAGAGGTACATAAAGGGCCGCCTAGAGGTACATAAAGGGCCGCCTAGAGGCACATAAAGGGCCGCCTAGAGGTACATAAAGGGCCGCCTAGAGGTACATAAAGGGCCGCCTAGAGGCACATAAAGGGCCGCCTAGAGGTACATAAAGGCCGCCTAGAGGACATAAAGGGCCGCCTAGAGGTACATAAAGGGCCGCCTAGAGGTACATAAAGGGCCGCCTAGAGGTACATAAAGGGCCGCCTAGAGGTACATAAAGGGCCGCCTAGAGTACACAAAAGGGCCGCCTAGAGGTACATAAGGGGCCGCCTAGAGGTACATAAAAGGGCCGCCTAGAGGTACATAAAGGCCGCCTAGAGGTACATAAAGGGCCGCCTAGAGGTACATAAAGGGCCGCCTAGAGGTACATAAAAGGCCGCCTAGAGGTACATAAAGGGCCGCCTAGAGGTACATAAAGGGCCGCCTAGAGGTACATAAANTCTGAACTATGTATTAATAGCTTTAAAAGCCCGGTCAAGGTCATCTGTATCAAGTGTCAAGGTCACAGTCATGGTCATCTGTATCAATGGTCAAGGTCACAGTCAAGGTCATCTGTATCAATGGTCAAGGTCACCTGTATCAATGGTCAAGGTCACAGTCAAGGTTATCTGTACAATGGTCAAGGTCATCTGTGTCAATGGTCACGGTCATCTGTATCATGGTCAAGGTCACAGTCATGGTCATCTTTATCAATGGTCAAGGTCTCATTAGAAGATCATTTAAACTAAGGCATTAGGCCACAGTGAAAGGTCATCTGGACAAGTATCAAGGTCACAGAGATAGATGGGTCACCTGAATTAAGGATCAAAGTTCGGAAGGTCTTAACAGGGATTAGGTCACAGTGAAAGGTCATCTTAAACAGGAATTAGGTCACAGTGAAAGGTCATCTTAAACAGGAATTAGGTCACAGTGAAAGGTCATCTGAACAGGAATTAGGTCAGTGTGAAAGGTCATCTTGAAAAGGAATTAGGTCACAGTGAAAGGTCATCTTGAACAGGAATTAGGTCAGTGTGAAAGGTCATCTTGAACAGGAATTAGGTCACAGTGAAAGGTCATCTTGAACAGGAATTAGGTCACAGTGAAAGGTCATCTGAACAGGAATTAGGTCACAGTGAAAGGTCATCTTAAACAGGAATTAGGTCACAGTGAAAAGATCTTTAACAGGAATTAGGTCACAGTGAAAGGTCATCTTAAACAGGAATTAGGTCACAGTGAAAGGTCATCTTAAACAGGAATTAGGTCACAGTGAAAGGTCATCTTAAACAGGAATTAGGTCACAGTGAAAGGTCATCTTGAACAGGAATTAGGTCAGTGAAAGGTCATCTAAACAGGAATTAGGTCACAGTGAAAGGTCATCTTAAACAGGAATTAGGTCACAGTGAAAGGTCATCTTGAACAGGAATTAGGTCACAGTGAAAGGTCATCTTGAACAGGAATTAGGTCACAGTGAAAGGTCATCTTGAACAGGAATTAGGTCACAGTGAAAGGTCATCTTGAACAGGAATTAGGTCACAGTGAAAGGTCATCTTGAACAGGAATTAGGTCACAGTGAAAGGTCATCTTAACAGGAATTAGGTCACAGTGAAAGGTCATCTGAAACAGGAATTAGGTCACAGTGAAAAGGTCATCTTAAACAGGAATTAGGTCACAGTGAAAGGTCATCTTAAACAGGAATTAGGTCACAGTGAAAGGTCATCTTGAACAGGAATTAGGTCACAGTGAAAGGTCATCTGAACAGGAATTAGGTCACAGTGAAAGGTCATCTTGAACAGGAATTAGGTCAGTGAAAGGTCATCTTAACAGGAATTAGGTCACAGTGAAAGGTCATCTTGAACAGGAATTAGGTCACAGTGAAAGGTCATCTTGAACAGGAATTAGGTCACAGTGAAAGGTCATCTTGAACAGGAATTAGGTCAGTGTGAAGGTCATCTTGAACAGGAATTAGGTCACAGTGAAAGGTCATCTTGAACAGGAATTAGGTCACAGTGAAAGGTCATCTTAAACAGGAATTAGGTCACAGTGAAAGGTCATCTTGAACAGGAATTAGGTCACAGTGAAAGGTCATCTTGAACAGGAATTAGGTCACAGTGAAAGGTCATCTTGAACAGGAATTAGGTCACAGTGAAAGGTCATCTTGAACAGGAATTAGGTCACAGTGAAAAAGGTCATCTTGAACAGGAATTAGGTCACAGTGAAAGGTCATCTTGAACAGGAATTAGGTCACAGTGAAAGGTCATCTTGAACAGGAATTAGGTCACAGTGAAAGGTCATCTTGAACAGGAATTAGGTCACAGTGAAAGTCATCTTGAACAGGAATTAGGTCACAGTGAAAGGTCATCTTGAACAGGAATTAGGTCACAGTGAAAGGTCATCTTGAACAGGAATTAGGTCACAGTGAAAGGTCATCTTGAACAGGAATTAGGTCACAGTAAAAGGAGATCTGTACCACGAGTCAAAGTCAAAGTGGTAAGTCATCTGAACCAAAAGTTTGGCGCCGCTAAATACTTCATGAAATTATTTATGCACAAGATATATACAGCAGCGGAATGTTTCGAAAATTTATTGTTCATGAAGTAGTCGCCTTAATAAGTCTATATTTGTAATCAAAGTAGAAGGTTTGTCACCCTTAAGGTGACTATATTTGTAAACAATATCAGGTGTTTGTCGTCCATAAGATGAATATATTTGTAAACAAGATAAGGTATTTGTCGCTCTTAAGGTGATTATGTTTGTAAACAATATAAGGAGTTTGTCTCTCATAAGGTGATTATGTTTGTAAACAATATAAGGAATCTTTCGTCCATAAGGTTGTAAACATATATGTAAACAATGTAAATCTGAATTACTATATTAAACATGACGAATGAAGCCCTTTGCGTAATTTTGGTATTAATAAATAACCCTAAAAATTATGGTGGAAAATATGAATATTTACCAAGACACTGCAGGAGAGGAAGGCGAGGCAGGTGACGGATGAGGACGGGCAGTTGGTGTGGTGTGAGGTGCAGGCGGAGGGTCTCGAGGGTGTGAGGCAGGAGGGGTATGGCTGCCTCAGGCAAGACACCACAAAACCCCTCTAAGGTACACTTACTGCCGGGGGCTGTCAGCCTCTCCAAACATTGTTTTGATATAACACTCTCTTTGCTGTATAAACTATAGTTAAGTTCTAAGTATATGGTTACCTTCATTTTTGCCAGCACTGACAGTGTAGACAGACACTGCTTTAGTTGGGGTGTATCGTTTATGATTAGGTAAATGTTCTTAGGTGTCACCTTCTTAAGAACAAGCGGCAGGACAACACACGAGTCAACACTCCGTATTCTCCACCTGTGTTCTGTACGCAGCTTCTCACACACGGCTTGGATGACGTGCTCACTCCCTCGGGACTCTGCTACATGGTTCAACAGCTCGTCATGCTTCAACAGGTCGTCAAGCTCATGTGTAACCATCTTGCACAGGTCAATTATGTGAGTAATGAACTTGTGCTCTACTCCCCGGGCACACAGCACCCCGGTAGTGCTGAGTAAAATATTCTTCCATCTGGGGCGCTCCCTAAGCTCATGAAGCACGTCGTCAATATCAAACTTTGACCCTCTCAGGTGATCTCCCAAGGAGCGTTTTCCCTCACGTACAACATCCACCAAGAGGTCAATGATTATAGACCTTTCCCCTGAAACACGGTGTGATGCTGGATCACCTCGGTCTTGCTCAGCCCTCAACAAGAGAGCGACCAGCCCCCTGCTGGCACAATACTCCTGGTACCTGGCGTGAAAATAGCCAAACAACCCCACCACAACATCCACCAAGAGGTCAATGATTATACAGCATTTCCCTGCCACACGGTGTGATGCTGGATCACCTCGGTCTTGCTCAGCCCTCAACAAGAGAGCGACCAGCCTCCTGCTGGCACAATACTCCTGGTACCTGGCGTGAAAATAGCCAAACACCCACACCACATTGAGGCCCCGACGGTAGCTGGTTCTTGTGAAATAGTTGGACAAGACCTCCTCCTGCGGCAGTCCCAGAGTGTCACACTTCTCCCTAATCTCCGCCACCGTCTCCGGCCAAAGGTCGTACTCCTGCCTCTGGATCCCTCTTAAACTAATCTCTTCTAAGAACCTCAAAAACTTGTCACATTTTCCTTTGGGGTCGGTCACGTGTTTGTCTGTGAGTCTGGTCACCAGTTTGTTGGTTATGAAGTCATGAATCTTCTCGTAGACTTGAGTGTTTGTGGTGAGGTTGTTAAATTCTTCTGGAGCCTCGACACACAGCAGCGCCAACAAGGTCAAGGTGAGTGGAGTGTTGAGGTACTCACCCAGGAACTGACTCATCTGCTCCAGCCGCTGGGTAAACCTCCCTGTGATGACACTCCGTGGGCACTCTTCCTCCACCAGCACCTTGATGGTTCTCTCGGCGAACTCCACGCGACGTTCTGGAGTGATGCCCAAGACGAGGATGTTGCAGCGAGGTCTGGTGTGTGGGACGAGCTGTGACAGGTGTTGGTCCCACCCCGGCCGTGTGGTTATCACCAACCTCACATCCTTGCCAGGCAGGTGCAACAGCTCCTTCACCAGCCTTCCTGAATGGTCGTTGACCTCGTCGTAGCCGTCAATCAGGACTAATATATTTAAGCTCAAGATTATCTCCTTAAACAGCTGGAAGTCAGCACCAGAATCACGAAGTGTTTGAGGCAGCAACTGGCGGAGGAGATCATCGAAGGTATTAAGATGTGAGTCCCTGCACTGTACATAGAAAACGAGGTCCACAGTGCCCAGGTGACGTATGGCAGCAGGGTCCTCTACCCACTTCTCGAGGATGAGCTTGAGTAAAGTTGTCTTGCCCATACCACCTTCCCCCGTCAGGAGGACACACTGAAGGACTCTTCCGTCCCCTCGTCTCATACTCAAGATGTCTTCATAGTTTATATCCTGACCCTTGGCAGCGTGGGAGGGTCTTGCCCCTATGACGGGATCTTCAAGGAGTCGCAGTCGTGTAAAAGCAAGACTTGGGTTGTAGTTAATGTTGAGGAGGAGCCAGGGTGCGGGAACAATCTGGTACAGCAGTTTATACCCGTCAGTTAGCTCCTGCTTGCTCATCTGCTTAACCTCTTCTGTGATGTGGCTTTTGAACATCTTAATCTCCTGGCGGAGCTGTGGCAAGTACGCCACATCTGAGGGATCCAGCGGCTCTCTGACCTTCGCTAGCAGACCACCAATATACCCGGTGGCATCTCTGGTCACGTGGTCCACATCCTGGCTGTTTGTCCCACACCGGACGCCGGCCTCAGCCAGCATCTTGGCCAATAAGTTACTGAGCTCCGTCAGTGTTGACGTAAGATCTTGCTCTGACATTCTCACATTATAATGGGCCAACGTGTTTCGGTGTTGCTTCAGCTTGTAAATGAGGTGTTCAAGTGATGGTCCCTGAGGCCCTGGAGTGGTCCACGTGGGGTCATTCATCTCAGCCAGACCACACACACGTTGCAGGAGTTTATACAACAGGGTGATGTCAAAAGTTGCCGCGTCAGAGGAAGCTTCGAGTTTATCCCTCTGGTGAACATCGAAGACACGCCTGTACTGAGCATTGGTGTACCCCAAGTCCTGAGTGAGGTAAGTCACTACTGGGAAGGTGCCCCGGTACGACCACATAAACACACTTGCTAGCGCGTCTCGTCCTGCCTTAGTCACAGCCAGTCCATACCGCAGTCTGTTCACATCTTCCGGTTGGATAACAGGACTCGAGGCCGCCATATTGGGCCGTATGATTCTCACCTCACACAACTGTTGTCAAGTTTCACACAAGCAGTAAATGTCCCACGCTGGTTTTGTTATTATATTATGTTTAAAAACATAACATTGTTTCTCACTGTCGGAGACGGGCAGCTTGTTAGGCTTGTGTAGGCCTTCCTAAGCCAACGACAGACCTTCCTCAGGATGCATCCCTCAACAGTTGACTAATTTCCAGGTTAATGTTTACTGCTAGGTGAACAGAGGTATCAGGAGGCTGAGCATCTCACACTGCCAGGGAATCAAACTCGGATCTAATTGGTGATGATCCGACTGCTCTAACCAGAATAATAACTTAATTGACCCAAAATATAAGTGATTCTCCAATAAACCAAATTTTACAAAATGTGTTCATATGTTAATGCAATATTCGGTTCCAGATTTATTTGTTATTATCAATTTGTTCTTTAACTAGTTAATTTCTTCTGTCTTTATACTCTTCTGATTTCTGTCATCTGGAAGAACAATTTAACGTTATTAAAACAAGATGTTAGTGTTAAACATTGTGTCAGAAATACATTTTTGAGATCACTAAAACAAATAAAATTCCAAAGTCTGCCTCCTGCATTTTGTTATATTTTATAACATAAAACTTGTCAATATTTTGACATAACTCGTGTGATCATTGTGGTGTTGGCTTCTGGTTTAGGTAGAGTAATGGTGCTCATTTTCTCACACAGAAATATACGGTGTAGCATTTAGTAATGTTATTCTCTGCCTTTATCTTGCTCTTGTAAGGACCTATTTAGATTATGCAGTTCAGTTTGGTCAACACACAATATATTGGACATAATTTAACTTGAACCCGTAAAGAGAAGAATGACAAAGTTGATCTCTGGAATTAGAAATCTCCCTTATTAAGAGAGATTAAGGAAGCTATGTTTACACATTCTTCGAAAAGTATAGATGACATGATTGATGTTGTTAAAAGGATGAAAAGTTATATCAAATGTAATAATAATAAGTTGTTAACTATATCAACACAAAAGAGAACAAGAAATTATATATCTGTGTCAATAGAACTTAATGTCTTTCTATGTGAGGTTGAAGACCAGACCCAGGAAGCTAGCCTCACCAAATTTATAAAAGTAATTCCTGCTGGGTATGTGTCCAACATGGCACATACCCAGCAGGTATGTGCCTGATGGGCATGTGTTACACACATACTCGCATGTAATTAGAGAGTACAACTTTGCACAGTGCCAAAGCTACCCCCTACGACGAACTTTGCTATACCATATTAATTGGGCTTTGAATTATTTATTTATTTTCTTGCAAGGGTTCCCATCTGAGCTTCCATGTAGATCGCCCTCTCCCCCTCCGCTCTCTAGTGGACAATATTCACAGTACAATGTTAACAACTTACATGAAGTATACTACAAGTAAACTTCCGTCCCCTGAGCGTCTCTCATAGGAGCAATAATGGCGGGCCGCCTAGAAGCTCATAAAAGGGACACCTAAAGGCGAACAGAGGAGCCTTCTAGAGGCGCATAAAGGGGCACCTATAGGTCCATAAAGGAGCCGCCTAGAGGTGCAAAAAGAGGCCGCCTAGAGGTCCATAAAGGGGCAGCCTAGAGGCACATAAAGGGCCGCCTAGAGGCACATAAAAGGCCGCCTAGAGGCACATAAGGGCCGCCTAGAGGCACATAAAGGGCCGCCTAGAGGCACATAAAAGGCCGCCTAGAGGCACATAAAGGGCCGCCTAGAGGCACATAAAGGGCCGCCTAGAGGCACATAAAGGGCCGCCTAGAGGCACATAAAGGGCCGCCTAGAGGTACATAAAGGGCCGCCTAGAGGCACATAAAGGGCCGCCTAGAGGTACATAAAGGGCCGCCTAGAGGTACATAAAGGGGCCGCCTAGAGGTACATAAAGGGCCGCCTAGAGGTACATAAAGGGCCGCCTAGAGGTACATAAAGGGCCGCCTAGAGGCACATAAAGGGGCCGCCTAGAGGCACATAAAGGGCCGCCTAGAGGTACATAAAGGGCCGCCTAGAGGCACATAAAGGGCCGCCTAGAGGCACATAAAGGGCCGCCTAGAGGCACATAAAGGGCCGCCTAGAGGCACATAAAGGGCCGCCTAGAGGTACATAAAGGGCCGCCTAGAGGTACATAAAGGGCCGCCTAGAGGTACATAAAGGGCCGCCTAGAGGTACATAAAGGGCCGCCTAGAGGTACATAAAGGGCCGCCTAGAGGTACATAAAGGGCCGCCTAGAGGTACATAAAGGGCCGCCTAGAGGTACATAAAGGGCCGCCTAGAGGCACATAAAGGGCCGCCTAGAGGTACATAAAGGGCCGCCTAGAGGTACATAAAGGGCCGCCTAGAGGTACATAAAGGGCCGCCTAGAGGTACATAAAGGGCCGCCTAGAGGTACATAAAGGGCCGCCTAGAGGTACATAAAGGGCCGCCTAGAGGTACATAAAGGGCCGCCTAGAGTACATAAAGGGCCGCCTAGAGGTACATAAAGGGCCGCCTAGAGGTACATAAAGGGCCGCCTAGAGGTACATAAAGGGCCGCCTAGAGGTACATAAAGGGCCGCCTAGAGGTACATAAAGGGCCGCCTAGAGGCACATAAAGGGCCGCCTAGAGGTACATAAAGGGCCGCCTAGAGGTACATAAAGGGCCGCCTAGAGGTACATAAAGGGCCGCCTAGAGGTACATAAAGGGCCGCCTAGAGGTACATAAAGGGCCGCCTAGAGGTACATAAAGGGCCGCCTAGAGGTACATAAAGGGCCGCCTAGAGGTACATAAAGGGCCGCCTAGAGGTACATAAAGGGCCGCCTAGAGGTACATAAAGGGCCGCCTAGAGGTACATAAAGGGCCGCCTAGAGGTACATAAAGGGCCGCCTAGAGGTACATAAAGGGCCGCCTAGAGGTACATAAAGGGCCGCCTAGAGGTACATAAAGGGCCGCCTAGAGGTACATAAAGGGCCGCCTAGAGGTACATAAAGGGCCGCCTAGAGGTACATAAAGGGCCGCCTAGAGGTACATAAAGGGCCGCCTAGAGGTACATAAAGGGCCGCCTAGAGGTACATAAAGGGCCGCCTAGAGGTACATAAAGGGCCGCCTAGAGGTACATAAAGGGCCGCCTAGAGGTACATAAAGGGCCGCCTAGAGGTACATAAAGGGCCGCCTAGAGGTACATAAAGGGCCGCCTAGAGGTACATAAAGGGCCGCCTAGAGGTACATAAAGGGCCGCCTAGAGGTACATAAAGGGCCGCCTAGAGGTACATAAAGGGCCGCCTAGAGGTACATAAAGGGCCGCCTAGAGGTACATAAAGGGCCGCCTAGAGGACATAAAGGGCCGCCTAGAGGTACATAAAGGGCCGCCTAGAGGTACATAAAGGGCCGCCTAGAGGTACATAAAGGGCCGCCTAGAGGCACATAAAGGGCCGCCTAGAGGTACATAAAGGGCCGCCTAGAGGTACATAAAGGGCCGCCTAGAGGTACATAAAGGGCCGCCTAGAGGTACATAAAGGGCCGCCTAGAGGCACATAAAGGGCCGCCTAGAGGTACATAAAGGGCCGCCTAGAGGTACATAAAGGGCCGCCTAGAGGCACATAAGGGCCGCCTAGAGGTACATAAGGGCCGCCTAGAGGTACATAAAGGGCCGCCTAGAGTACATAAAGGGCCGCCTAGAGGTACATAAAGGGCCGCCTAGAGGTACATAAAGGGCCGCCTAGAGGCACATAAAGGGCCGCCTAGAGGTACATAAAGGGCCGCCTAGAGGTACATAAAGGGCCGCCTAGAGGCACATAAAGGGCCGCCTAGAGGCACATAAAGGGCCGCCTAGAGGTACATAAAGGGCCGCCTAGAGGTACATAAAGGGCCGCCTAGAGGTACATAAAGGGCCGCCTAGAGGTACATAAAGGGCGCCTAGAGGTACATAAAGGGCCGCCTAGAGGTACATAAAGGGCCGCCTAGAGGTACATAAAGGGCGCCTAGAGGTACATAAAGGGCCGCCTAGAGGTACATAAAGGGCCGCCTAGAGGTACATAAAGGGCCGCCTAGAGGTACATAAAGGGGCCGCCTAGAGGTACATAAAGGGCCGCCTAGAGGTACNCCTAGAGGCACATAAGGGCCGCCTAGAGGAACATAAAGGGCCGCCTAGAGGTACATAAAGGGCCGCCTAGAGGAACATAAAGGGCCGCCTAGAGGCACATAAAGGCCGCCTAGAGGCACATAAAGGGCCGCTAGAGGTACATAAAGGGCCGCCTAGAGGAACATAAAGGGCCGCCTAGAGGTACATAAAGGGCCGCCTAGAGGTACATAAAGGGCCGCCTAGAGGTACATAAAATGCCGTCTAGAAGCACATAAAGGGGCCGCCTAGAGGCACATAAAGGGCCGCCTAGAGGTACATAAAGGGCCGCCTAGAGGCACATAAAGGGCCGCCTAGAGGTACATAAAGGGCCGCCTAGAGGTACATAAAGGGCCGCCAGAGGTACATAAAGGGCCGCCTAGAGGAACATAAAGGGCCACCTAGAGGTACATAAAGGGCCGCCTAGAGGCACATAAAGGGCCGTCTAGAGGTACATAAAGGGCCGCCTAGAGGCACATAAAGGGCCGCCTAGAGGAACATAAAATGCCGTCTAGAGGAACATAAAGGGCCGCCTAGAGGCACATAAAGGGCCGCCTAGAGGTACATAAAAGGCCGCCTAGAGGCACATAAAGGGCCGCCTAGAGGTACATAAAGGGCCGCCTAGAGGCACATAAAGGGCCGCCTAGAGGCACATAAAGGGCCGCCTAGAGGTACATAAAGGGCCGCCTAGAGGTACATAAAGGGCCGCCTAGAGGAACATAAAGGGCCGCCTAGAGGCACATAAAGGCCCGCCTAGAGGCACATAAAGGGCCGCCTAGAGGTACATAAAGGGCCGCCTAGAGGAACATAAAGGGCCGCCTAGAGGCACATAAAGGGCCGCCTAGAGGTACATAAAGGGCCGCCTAGAGGTACATAAAGGGCCGCCTAGAGGTACATAAAGGGCCGCCTAGAGGCACATAAGGGGCCGCCTAGAGGCACATAAAGGGCCGCCTAGGGCACATAAAGGGCGCCTAGAGTACATAAAGGGCCGCCTAGAGGACATAAAGGGGCCGCTAGAGGCACATAAAGGGCCGCCTAGAGGTACATAAAGGGGCCGCCTAGAGGCACATAAAGGGCCGCCTAGAGGCACATAAAGGGCCGCCTAGAGGCACATAAAGGGCCGCCTAGAGGCACATAAAGGCCGCCTAGAGGCACATAAAGGGCCCTAGAGGCACATAAAGGGCCGCTAGAGGCACATAAAGGGCCGCCTAGAGGTACATAAAGGGCGCCTAGAGGCACATAAAGGGCCGCCTAGAGGTACATAAAGGGCCGCTAGAGGTACATAAAGGGCGCCTAGAGGCATAAAGGCCACCTAGAGGCACATAAAGGGCCGCCTAGAGGCACATAAAGGGCCACCTAGAGGCACATAAAGGGCCGCCTAGAGGTACATAAAAGGGCCGCCTAGAGGCACATAAAGGGCCGCCTAGAGGACATAAAGGGCCGCCTAGAGGCACATAAAGGGCCGCCTAGAGGTACATAAAGGGCCGCCTAGAGGTACATAAAGGGCCGCCTAGAGGAACATAAAGGGCCGCCTAGAGGCACATAAAGGGCCGCCTAGAGGTACATAAAGGGCCGCCTAGAGGTACATAAAGGGCCGCCTAGAGGCACATAAAGGGCCGCCTAGAGGTACATAAAGGGCGCCTAGAGGCACATAAAGGGCCGCCTAGAGGTACATAAAGGCCGCCTAGAGGTACATAAAGGGCCGCCTAGAGGTACATAAAGGGCGCCTAGAGGTACATAAAGGGCGCCTAGAGGCACATAAAGGGCCGCCTAGAGGTACATAAAGGGCCGCCTAGAGGCACATAAAGGGCCGCCTAGAGGCACATAAAGGGCCGCCTAGAGGTACATAAAGGGCCGCCTAGAGGTACATAAAGGGCCGCCTAGAGGCACATAAAGGGCCGCTAGAGGAACATAAAGGGCCGCCTAGAGGAACATAAAGGGCCGCCTAGAGGCACATAAAGGGCGCCTAGAGGAACATAAAGGGCCGCCTAGAGGCACATAAAGGGCCGCCTAGAGGTACATAAAGGGCCGCCTAGAGGCACATAAAGGGCCGCCTAGAGGCACATAAAGGGCCGCCTAGAGGAACATAAAGGGCCGCCTAGAGGTACATAAAGGGCCGCCTAGAACATAAAGGGCCGCCTAGAGGCACAAAGGGCCGCCTAGAGGCACATAAAGGGCCGCCTAGAGGTACATAAAGGGCCGCCTAGAGGAACATAAAGGGCCGCCTAGAGGCACATAAAGGGCGCCTAGAGGTACATAAAGGGCCGCCTAGAGGTACATAAAGGGCCGCCTAGAGGTACATAAAAGGCCGCCTAGAGGCACATAAAGGGCCGCCTAGAGGCACATAAAGGGCCGCCTAGAGGCACATAAAGGGCGCCTAGAGGTACATAAAGGGCCGCCTAGAGACACATAAAGGGGCCGCTAGAGGCACATAAAGGGCCGCCTAGAGGTACATAAAGGGCCGCCTAGAGGCACATAAAGGGCCGCCTAGAGGCACATAAAGGGCCGCCTAGAGGCACATAAAGGGCCGCCTAGAGGTACATAAAGGGCCGCCTAGAGGCACATAAAGGGCCGCCTAGAGGCACATAAAGGGCCGCTAGAGGCACATAAAGGGCCGCTAGAGGCACATAAGGGCCGCCTAGAGGTACATAAAGGGCCGCCTAGAGGCACATAAAGGGCCGCCTAGAGGTACATAAAGGGCCGCCTAGAGGTACATAAAGGGGCCGCCTAGAGGCACATAAAGGGCCGCCTAGAGGCACATAAAGGGCCGCCTAGAGGCACATAAAGGGCCGCCTAGAGGCACATAAAGGGCCGCCTAGAGGCACATAAAGGGCGCCTAGAGGTACATAAAGGGGCGCCTAGAGGCACATAAAGGGCCGCCTAGAGGTACATAAAGGGGCGCCTAGAGGCACATAAAGGGCCGCCTAGAGGTACATAAAGGGCCGCCTAGAGGTACATAAAGGGCCGCCTAGAGGCACATAAAGGGCCGCCTAGAGGCACATAAAGGGCGCCTAGAGGTACATAAAGGGCCGCCTAGAGGTACATAAAGGGCCGCCTAGAGGCACATAAAGGGCGCCTAGAGGCACATAAAGGGCCGCCTAGAGGCACATAAAGGGCCGCCTAGAGGCACATAAAGGGCCGCCTAGAGGACATAAAGGGCCGCCTAGAGGCACATAAAAGGCCGCCTAGAGGCACATAAAGGGCCGCCTAGAGGCACATAAAGGGCCGCCTAGAGGAACATAAAGGGCCGCCTAGAGGCACATAAAGGGCCGCCTAGAGGCACATAAAGGGCCGCCTAGAGGAACATAAAGGGCCGCCTAGAGGCACATAAAGGGCGCCTAGAGGTACATAAAGGGCGCCTAGAGGCACATAAAGGGCCGCCTAGAGGTACATAAAGGGCCGCCTAGAGGTACATAAAGGGCGCCTAGAGGAACATAAAGGGCCGCCTAGAGGTACATAAAGGGCCGCCTAGAGGCACATAAAGGGCCGCCTAGAGGTACATAAAGGGCCGCCTAGAGGTACATAAAGGGCCGCCTAGAGGCACATAAAGGGCCGCCTAGAGGTACATAAAGGGCCGCCTAGAGGTACATAAAGGGCCGCCTAGAGGAACATAAAGGGCCGCCTAGAGGCACATAAAGGGCCGCCTAGAGGCACATAAAGGGCCGCCTAGAGGCACATAAAGGGCCGCCTAGAGGAACATAAAGGGCCGCCTAGAGGCACATAAAGGGCCGCCTAGAGGTACATAAAGGGCCGCCTAGAGGCACATAAAGGGCGCCTAGAGGCACATAAAGGGCCGCCTAGAGGAACATAAAGGGCCGCCTAGAGGCACATAAAGGGCCGCCTAGAGGCACATAAAGGGCCGCCTAGAGGCACATAAAGGGCCGCCTAGAGGAACATAAAGGGCCGCCTAGAGGCACATAAAGGGCCGCCTAGAGGCACATAAAGGGCCGCCTAGAGGCACATAAAGGGCCGCCTAGAGGCACATAAAGGGCCGCCTAGAGGCACATAAAGGGCCGCCTAGAGGCACATAAAGGCCGCCTAGAGGCACATAAAGGGCCGCCTAGAGGCACATAAAGGGCCGCCTAGAGGCACATAAAGGGGCCGCCTAGAGGTACATAAAGGGCCGCCTAGAGGCACATAAAGGGCCGCCTAGAGGCACATAAAGGGCCGCCTAGAGGTACATAAAGGGGCGCCTAGAGGCACATAAAGGGCCGCCTAGAGGCACATAAAGGGCCGCCTAGAGGTACATAAAGGGCCGCCTAGAGGCACATAAAGGGCCGCCTAGAGGACATAAAGGGCCGCCTAGAGGCACATAAAGGGCGCCTAGAGGCACATAAAGGGCCGCCTAGAGGCACATAAAGGGCCGCCTAGAGGCACATAAAGGGCCGCCTAGAGGCACATAAAGGGGCGCCTAGAGGTACATAAAGGGCCGCCTAGAGGTACATAAAGGGGCGCCTAGAGGTACATAAAGGGCCGCCTAGAGGCACATAAAGGGCGCCTAGAGGTACATAAAGGGGCGCCTAGAGGCACATAAAGGGGCGCCTAGAGGCACATAAAGGAGCCGCCTAGAGGTACATAAAGGGCCGCCTAGAGGCACATAAAGGGGCGCCTAGAGGCACATAAAGGGGCCGCCTAGAGGAACATAAAGGGCCGCCTAGAGGTACATAAAGGGCCGCCTAGAGGTACATAAAGGGCCTCCTAGAGGCACATAAAGGGGCCGCCTAGAGGCACATAAAGGGGCGCCTAGAGGCTCATAAAGGGGCCGCCTAGAGGTACATAAAGGGGCCGCCTAGAGGTACATAAAGGGCCGCCTAGAGGCACATAAAGGGCCGCCTAGAGGTACATAAAGGGCCGCCTAGAGGCACATAAAGGGGCCGCCTAGAGGCACATAAAGGGCCTCCTAGAGGTACATAAAGGGCCGCCTAGAGGCACATAAAGGGCCGCCTAGAGGCACATAAAGGGCCGCCTAGAGGCACATAAAGGGGCCACCTAGAGGCACATAAAGGGGCCACCTAGAGGCACATAAAGGGCCGCCTAGAGGCACATAAAGGGCCACCTAGAGGCACATAAAGGGCCGCCTAGAGGCACATAAAGGGCCACCTAGAGGTACATAAAGGGGCGCCTAGAGGCACATAAAGGGCCTCCTAGAGGTGCATAAAGGGCCACCTAGAGGCACATAAAGGTGCGCCTAGAGGCACATAAAGGGCCGCCTAGAGGTACATAAAGGGCCGCCTAGAGGTACATAAAGGGCCGCCTAGAGGCACATAAAGGGCCACCTAGAGGCACATAAAGGGGCGCCTAGAGGTACATAAAGGGGCCGCCTAGAGGTACATAAAGGGCCGCCTAGAGGCACATAAGGGCCGCCTAGAGGTACATAAAGGGCCGCCTAGAGGTACATAAAGGGCCGCCTAGAGGCACATAAAGGGCCGCCTAGAGGCACATAAAGGGGCCGCCTAGAGGCACATAAAGGGCCACCTAGAGGTACATAAAGGGGCCGCCTAGAGGTACATAAAGGGCCGCCTAGAGGTCCATAAAGGGACCGCCTAGAGTCCATAAAGGGGCCGCCTAGAGGCACATAAAGGGGCCGCCTAGAGGCACATAAAGGGCCGCCTAGAGGTACATAAAGGGACCGCCTAGAGGTACATAAAGGGCCGCCTAGAGGTACATAAAGGGGCCGCCTAGAGGTACATAAAGGGCCGCCTAGAGGTACATAAAGGGGCCACCTAGAGGTACATAAAGGGCCACCTAGAGGTACATAAAGGGCCGCCTAGAGGTACATAAGGGGCCACCTAGAGGTACATAAAGGACGAATAAGACAATGTGAATTTAGTTGTTCTTAATCTCTCTTCATAAAGGAGGTTTCTAATTCCTGTTATTGATTGTTATTATTCTCTGAACAAGACCAAGTGAACTTATGTTCATTCTGTAATACAGAGACCAACAATGAACAGTATAATCCAACTGGAGCTGAACAAGGGCAGGAACAAGGTGAACAATTATATTAGATATATTGGTGATACAACATCTAGAAATATATCCCAGAATACTCTTACCTTTATTCAATATATTTATGTACTAAACTGTAACTTCCAGTCTTTCAAGTAACTTGAATAACCTGTCTTCCTTCTGAACTAGCAACAGTCTTCCTTCTGAACTAGCAACAGTCTTCCTTCTGAACTAGCAACAGTCTTCCTTCTGAACTAGCAACAGTCTTCCTTCTGAACTAGCAACAGTCTTCCTTCTGAACTATCAACAGTCTTCCATCTGAACTAGCAACAGTCTTCCTTCTGAACTAGCAACAGTCTTCCTTCTGAACTAGCAACAGTCTTCCTTCTGAACTAGCAACAGTCTTCCTCCTGAACTAGCAACAGTCTTCCTTCTGAACTAGCAACAGTCTTCCTTCTGAACTAGCAACAGTCTTCCTTCTGAACTAGCAACAGTCTTCCTTCTGAACTAGCAACAGTCTTCCTTCTGAACTAGCAACAGTCTTCCTCCTGAACTAGCAACAGTCTTCCTTCTGAACTAGCAACAGTCTTCCATCTGAACCAGCAACAGTCTTCCTTCTGAACTAGCAACAGTCTTCCTTGTGAACCAGCAACAGTGTTTCCTGTGAACCATCAACAGTGTTCCTTGTGAACCAGCAACAGTGTTCCTTGTGAACCATCAACAGTGTTCCTGTGAACCAGGAACAGTGTTCCTTGTGAACCATCAACAGTGTTCCTTGTGAACCATCTACAGTGTTCCTTGTGAACCAGCAACAGTGTTCCTTGTGAACCAGCAACAGTGTTCCTTGTGAACCATCAACAGTGTTCCTTGTGAACCAGCAACAGTGTTCCTTGTGAACCAGCAACAGTGTTCCCTGTGAACCAGCAACAGTGTTCCTTGTGAACCAGCAACAGTGTTCCTTGTGAACCATCAACAGTGTTCCTTGTGAACCAGCAACAGTGTTCCTTGTGAACCAGCAACAGTCTTCCTTGTGAACCATCAACAGTCTTCCTTGTGAACCAGCAACAGTGTTCCTTGTGAACCAGCAACAGTGTTCTTTGTGAACCAGCAACAGTGTTCCTTGTGAACCAGCAACAGTGTTCATGTGAACCAGCAAGAGTGTTCCTTGTGAACCATCAACAGTGTTTCTTGTGAACCAGCAACAGTGTTCCTGTTAACCAGCAAGAGTGTTCCTTGTGAACCAGCAACAGTGTTCCTTGTGAACCAGCAACAGTGTTCCTTGTGAACCAGCAACAGTGTTCCTTGTGAACCAGCAACAGTGTTCCTTGTGAACCAGCAACAGTGTTCCTTGTGAACCAGCAACAGTGTTCCTTGTGAACCAGCAACAGTGTTCCTGTGAACCAGCAACAGTGTTCCTGTGAACCAGCAACAGTGTTCCTGTGAACCAGCAACAGTGTTCCTGTGAACCAGCAACAGTGTTCCTGTGAACCAGCAACAGTGTTCCTTGTGAACCATCAACAGTGTTCCTTGTGAACCATCAACAGTGTTCCTGTGAACCAGTAACACAGTTCAGGAGAGAACAGCCCGCCACAGTCACACAGTCAGCCCCACAACATTAGGGTTCCTTGTGAACCAGCAACAGTGTTCCTGTGAACCATCAACAGTGTTCCTGTGAACCAGTAACACAGTTCAGGAGAGAACAGCCCGCCACAGTCACACAGTCAGCCCACAACATTAGGGTTCCTTGTGAACCAACAACAGTGTTCCTGTGAACCAACAACAGTGTTCCTGTGAACCAGCAACAGTGTTCCTGTGAACCAGCAACAGTGTTCCTTGTGAACCAGTAACACAGTTCAGGAGAGAACAGCCCGCCACAGTCACACAGTCAGCCCCACAACATTAGGGTTCCTTGTGAACCAGCAACAGTGTTCCTTGTGAACCAGCAACAGTGTTCCTTGTGAACCAACAACAGTGTTCCTGTGAACCAGCAACACAGTTCAGGAGAGAACAGCCCGCCACAGTCACACAGTCAGCCCCACAACATTAGGGTTCCTTGTGAACCATCAACATGTTCCTTGTGAACCAGCAACACAGTTCAGGAGAGAACAGCCCGCCACAGTCACACAGTCAGCTCCACAACATTAGGGTTCCTTGTGAACCATCAACAGTGTTCCTTGGGAACCAGCAACAGTGTTCCTTGTGAACCATCAACAGTGTTCCTGTGAACCAGCAACACAGTTCAGGAGAGAACAGCCCGCCACAGTCCACAGTCAGCCCCACAACATTAGGGTTCCTTGTGAACCATCAACAGTGTTCCTTGTGAACCAACAACAGTGTTCCTGTGAACCAGCAACAGTGTTCCTGTGACCATCAACAGTGTTCTTTGTGAACCATCAACAGTGTTCCTGTGAACCATCAACAGTGTTCCTTGTGAACCATCAACAGTGTTCCTGTGAACCAGCAACAGTGTTCCTTGTGAACCAGCAACAGTGTTCCTTGTGAACCAGCAACACAGTTCAGGAGAGAACAGCCCGCCACAGTCACACAGTCAGCCCCACAACATTAGGGTTCCTTGTGAACCATCAACAGTGTTCCTTGTGAACCATCAACAGTGTTCCTGTGAACCAGCAACAGTGTTCCTTGTGAACCAGCAACAGTGTTCCTTGTGAACCAGCAACACAGTTCAGGAGAGAACAGCCCGCCACAGTCACACAGTCAGCCCCACAACATTAGGGTTCCTTGTGAACCAGCAACAGTGTTCCTTGTGAACCAGCAACACAGTTCAGGAGAGAACAGACCGCCACAGTCACACAGTCAGCCCCACAACATTAGGGTTCCTTGTACTCACCTAGTTGTACTCACCTAGTTGTGCTTGCGGGGGTTGAGCTCTGGCTCTTTGGTCCCGCCTCTCAACCGTCAATCAACAGGTGTACAGTTCCTGAGCCTAATGGGCTCTATCATATCTACATTTGAAACTGTGTATGGAGTCAGCCTCCACCACATCGCTTCCTAATGCATTCCATTTGTCAACCACTCTGACACTAAAAAAGTTCTTTCTAATATCTCTGTGGCTCATTTGGGCACTCAGCTTCCACCTGTGTCCCCTAGTGCGTGTGCCCCTTGTGTTAAACAGCCTGTCTTTATCAACCCTGTCGATTCCCCTGAGAATCTTGAATGTGGT
>WNGS01005982.1:42836-59226 GCA_020271785.1 Procambarus virginalis
AATTGGGTCTCACAGTCGAGGTTGTTGTGTTTCTTGAGATACCTCATGCAATGTTGCAAATCTTTGAGTCGCTCATTACAGGCGTCACGATCAGGAAAATTGATGCAGTGGTACAGTAAATGTTTCTCTTGGAAGAACAAACATGTTCTATAGCTTATAGTACCCTTTGGAGTCACGGTCTTGGGTGGCACAGTAACTCTAGGCTTGGAGGGGTCCCACTGCATATGTGCCCACACTGCCTTGGTTCCACTTCGGTGTAGAAATAGATTGATTATATTTATTTGGAGTACCTTTGGAGTTCTGTGGTTTACTATTATTGGTTTCTGAAGGTTTACTTGATGGTTTTAATTTGTCATGTATTCGTTGTGGATGATTTACTGAACGAAAACCCTCAGATATTTCACTTAAGGATTAAATACTTTTATTGTAATGAGCACACATTTGTCTCAATATGTCCCCTAGGTATTTTCTCCTGGGCAATTATTTTCAAGATCCACTCAGCTTCAGTTGTATTGACTGTCAGGCTGAGGGCTTTGATCATGGATTCCACCTCCAGCTTAAAGACTTGGAGTCAATCAGCTGAAGCCTCCGGTGAGGGTAAATGCAACAGCTCATGAACTAAGTGTGATGTTCTTACTTAATCCTTGAAAAGTTGTACTACGAGGTCATAACCGTCGTTAGTTAACCTCAGATGGGATACTACTGTTTTAGCATCATCTGATAATTGACCTTGTTGATATGAAAATTTACTGCTCTTGAGTAAAGATGTTTTGAGTCCACAAGGTCTACGATTTTGTTCCAAAATTCGTCCCAATGTTCCTCGTCTATTCCTGAAAAATTGGGTAAATTAATTGGAGGGAGTCGTGCTTCAGCTTGACTCGAATTAGATGAAACTGTTGATGTTGTTGCCTTGTTCTGGGCAATTAGTTTGACGAAAGGCTGTAACATTGACAGCCCCACCAACTGTGGTAAGAGCAGTCCTCTCATACCACTTGACAGCTCCCACCAACTATGGCAAGAGCAGCCCTCTCACACCGCTTGACACCCCCACCCGGTACTCGCTGCCGGTACTATTGCTAGCTGGCCGCTCAAAGTGTTGTTCTCTGGAAAACTTAAGATTCTGAGCACCCGTCAAGTCAATTCATCACAGTTTTGTTAGAAAGAACACATCAATACCCCAAGACCAAGAGAATATCTTGTTTGGAAGGAAAAAATACCAATATCTATTACAACTGATGAACAAACAACATTGTTGAATATCTGTTGTCCAGCTGAATGGTATTCTGCGAAACCCAGAATGCAGGCGACCCAAACTGTCATACCGCACTCGTCGCCCATGATCGATTTTTTTTTTTGAGAACCGTGTCACTTAGAGTCCTACCCTGAAGAGCGAGGTGATACCCTGTGGGCATCACTACAAAGGGGCACCTTAGAAGCTGTATTTAGCCTAACAGGGAAAGGTAGACCAAACAGCTCAATTAGGTGTTAGGTATCCCTAGTTCCACCTGCATGAATTATTTTACGACCTCCGTTAGAGGGGAATGAATTTCTCCAGACCTAGGAGTACCTCAGGCATTAGGTAGGGCAGTGAATCGGTCCTCACCACGTGGAGACGTCATGGGGGAAGTCAAAGAGAAAGAGTTAATAGAGGCAGCTTTCAGACGAGGAGGGACAGTGGACCGAGGTACAGCAGGCACCTAAGAAAACAGGTATCGAGGCTTCACCACATGCTTCTACCAGCAAGACACCAGACATAATTGGCCTAGAGAGGACAACATCAGTCACACACCAGCCAGTGTCATACAGTGCTTCTCTGTCAACAACCCTGCCACAAGACGACAGTATGTTTCAGGAGAGGACACAAATAGCCTCACACCAGACATCGTCAGACTCTGCACATCTTCCAAAATTCAAGATAATGCAGACAGTCCACTTTCCTACAGCATATGGAACAGTAACAGCAATGGAATAGGAACAACCAGAGTTCAAACTTTCCATCACAGTCAACCTAAGAGGATAAATTATAATGACACCACGAGATCAACAAACTGCAAATAATTTCGAAAAATTAAAAGTTTTGCACGGGAAACCTGTAGGCTTGGAAAAGCTGAACCCTTCAGAAAGACACACACTAGTCGTGTTCATGGGATACCCAGCCGAGTTTCCATTTTATCCAGTCCTAGATCACAAACAAATCCTGAATGCGGATCGATGCCGCACAAAAGCAGACAAAGCAGTGACACGTCAGGTTCTGGTGACCGTCATGGGACATGTGCCAGAAACATTCAATCTTGGAAATTGGGGAATATACTGACAGAGACCATACGTCCCGGAACCCCTGCGCTGCTTCAGATGTCAGATATACGGCCACCATCAATCACGCTGCACCGGACAGGAGATGTGGAGTGTGCAGCCTGAGACATCCAACCAAAGACTGTATAGCCAAGCACAAAGCAAACCAAACCACAACAGCCAAATGTCTAAATTGTGGAGGCAAACATCATGCCTGGTGCACAAACTGCTCTGCACGGAAAGAAAAGGTGCAGACAGCTCAGGCCAGGATACACACAGGGCAGCACTACATACACCAACACCAACGTCTGGAATACTCGTGCTCAGCTATAGCAAGAGACCCACTTTCACAGAACAAAATTTCTCGAATCAATCAATTCCAAATAAAAAAAACACAAAAATACTGCAGAAATACAACAAAAGCGAGAATAAAAAGCAATCAGTTCCGGAAGCAACACAACAAATTTATAGTTTATGAGGTTCAGCTGATTTTTGTAAATTATCAGGGGAAAGCGCCAAGCCACTATGACTTTATAGAACTTGGAAGGGGACCAGGATAAGCATTTGGGATGGGATGGAGAAAAGGAATGATGCCCAACCACTTGGACGGTCGGGGATTGAACGCCGACCTACATAAAGTGAGACCGTCGCTCTACCGTCCACCCAAAGTGATTTGGCTAGGTCCAGCTGAAAAACATCGTGAAGATCATGGCAGAGACCATTATCAGTTGCCTACAGATTATGCAGAACGCCTCACAATAACAGACTCAAGAAATCAATTGTGTAATAATGGACAAGATCGTGCAGCAGACCACAGTTACACAAGAAATACTCTGTGACAAGACTGAGCTCAAGAGGACAAACAACGCGACATGGACATACAGACTACCAACAACAGTCACTAAGTCAAGACACCAGTCCATCAACATTCACAAATGCAACTGCAAGAAGCAGTGACCACTCAAGATCTACAGAATCTTGCACCACAAGAGACCGACATCAACAGACAATGCAGTCTGATTTGCAACAATATCAACAAAAAAGTATTGAACATCAGAGATGCACAGGTTCCAACAACACAAGAGGCGGGCATGAACAATAAATGCAGCCCAATATGCAGCAACATCAACAACGAAATACTGGATGGCACAGATGCACAGATTCCGACAACACAAGAAACTGCCACGAGCAATCAATGCAGTCCGATGTGCATCAATATCAACAGCAAAGTGATGGACAACAGGGATGCACAGATTCCAGCAATACAGATGATGACCAAGAGCAATCAGTGCAGTGCAATTTCCAGAGACGCGACTTGAGAAGTGGAGAATATAGAGGTCGATTCCGAAGAAGAGTTCTACTAGAACAGGCAACATGAACCGAAACCGTCGTCTGGCCATTACGAATACTGCAGTGCATCCAAGGACTTAGAAATGAAAAACACACCCTTCAGGAAGCTACAGGAAATACGAAAGCAAATATAATCGTTTTGGAAGAAACTCTTTTCCCAGCGACGAAGTCCTTCAGATTAGCTGGATATACGCACTATATTATACCGTATGAACAGGGGAGACAAAGACGGTTCATAACCTTAGAGTAAGAAACACCATACCCAACAAGAAAATAGACCCTGTTTCGTGTGGGATGGATTAGAGGTATTAGCAGTAACAGTGAATATGGCTATTACTGAGCTCCTCATATATAACATCTACAAGTCCCCTTAGACGTAAACTAGAAGCAGAGACAGTGCTTGCCTTGGCCACGCAGGAAAATGTAATTATTGCTGGAGGTTTTAATGTTCATCATCAGGAGTTAGGTGCGACTAGGCCAGCCAATGCAGACGGGCGTCATTTAGCTGCAGCTCTGCGAGAAGTACCTGAAATTACACTTCTTAACACTGGGGAACCCACTCACATTCAAGGGGATTCCCTTGATCTTACATTAATCTCAACAGCACTCAAGCATCAGGCGAAGTGGGAAGTAGACCCGGTGATCACCAGTGACCACTGTGCTACTGTCACAACACTAAACATAGGACGACCTCCTACACCACCTGGAAAACCAAGGTGGAATTTAAAAAAAGCCAACTGGAATAAATACTAAGAGGAACTTCAAAAATCGTATGCAACATTCAGGTCCTCTGAGGATTCGAATATACACGAGACCAGGAAGCCATTACAGCTGCTGCAGACATAGCTATTCCAATCATTGCCCCAAGAAACACAAAACAAAAGAACTAGTGGTTCTATTGTAATGAAGGTAATAAACAAAACCACATAGTTAACATCTTCAGAAAGCATCTAAAAAGAAACCTCACACCAGAAGGAAGAACTCTGCTAAGAGCGGTGACATCTGAAACAAGACGAGTTTCTATAGAGGTGAAGGAGGAGGCCAGATGGTGTGAGTGGTGTCAAACTCAAAATGAACATAGTAGTCTTGGCAAGATATGAGGTCAGATTAAAACCATATGGTATGAACCCTTGATAGCCTAGTGAAGTGGACCTGCCAGGTGAGAGTTATTCTGCCCACCAAACTAAAGTAGGAGTCAGGGGAAGGTAGTCAATTTAGTAAACGTTAGTAAATTATGACCAAAAAGAATACAAGCAGAGGACAAGCATCTTATAGAAGATAGTCGAAGTGAGATGTCGATAATTTGTGACTTGACGTGACGCCGACGGAGGTCGTAATGCGCCACTTGAGTTACTACAGTCGTCAGGAATGGACGTACGTCAGTGTCTCCTGGGAAGACCGAAGAATATCGTTATTGGTAAAGTGTTTGATTGAAAGCTACAGTGTGCACCTGGTGAAGCAGCTGCCAAGGATGCGACGTACATAATTTCTCAGTGATCGAGAATTAGATCGATATTAGAGGCGACCTGAACTCTGGAGGGTGGTCGTGCCTGTGTGGACAATGTGAAATGTCCTTGAGTGGAGGAAAGCAAGGAGGTGTTAATGTCCTTAAGCCTGCCAGACGATTTCGTAGACTCACGTTAGGACTGTGAGAAGCTTTGACAGACAGGATTTTTGTGGACGACCTGATTGAGCCGTCCGTCATTATTTCTGCGGTTTGTGTGGGAAGAAGTTCGTGGTTGAGTTCGGTCTGAAGAAGATTATTCAACCTGTCCTCTTACAAATTACGACTGAATTGGCCGTTTGCCCGTATGGCCGAAACTGGACGTAATTTGAAAATGAAGACAAAATTTAAATAAATTTTTATTTTTTTTTTCCAAAACAGTAAGTTAAGGGTCCTCTGGTAGGTTAGGTGGGCATGAAATTCTTCTTAGGTTTCAAAACGTCATGAAAAATGTTAATTGAAAGTTTCCTCTCCTAACATTTCCGAGTAAGCCAGAGGACTCAAACAGAAAACGGGACAGTACATCACTTTCTTGAGCCGATTTCATTTAAAATTACGGCCAGTTTTGGCCATAGCACGCATACGAGCGAAAGGTGACGTTATTTTTAAGAGGACGGGTTGGATAGCTGAACTTCAAGTGTGTGGAGCTGAACTTCAAGTGGTAGTGTGTAACTTCGAGTGTAGGGGAGCTACACGTTTCTTTTGTGAAGCCACATAGAGGAACTTTACAGGCATTTGAGTGAAGACTTCAGGTGCAGCAGATATGGAAGGACTGCAGGAGTACCTATCTTATTTTTTAAGACCCAGACAAATGTTCTTAATGTTGGGCCTCAGGATGCCGAACAGATAAGTGTATGGACACCTTGACATGTATAAGGGAGTGCTGTACTTGCATAGGGCGTGAAAGATGCAGTGTAAGGTGGGAAATTGATTTTTTTTCTTGTTGGAGATATTTTTATATGGCAATAATACGACCCCCAAGCAGTGAAGAATCAGTAGGCTGTAGGACGGAAATTGAGCAGCGGCCTAGTACAGTTTATTTGGTGACTTATGATATGATATTAACTTGATTATAATAGTCGATGGTTGGTAGTTTGTAACAGCCTAGGGTACAGTACCATAACTTTACATGATTATTGTTTCTTGTTCTATTTTAGTATTTTCATTGTAATAAATGACGGTCTATATGACAACTGATTTTGCTCCTGTCCCGGCGAGGATTCCTAAGTGAGAGAGGAGAGAGAGAGAGAGAGAGAAGCATGTGCAGATCAGCTCAGAGTGGAAGGTAGTATAGTAAAGGGGAATCAGGAGAACAGCCCAGAACAATGAGAGTGTGGGGCAAGTCACGGCGGCTTGAGAGGGTTTGTACTCATGACCAATAGGCAAGTTGGATCCGTTCCCCCAAAAAGGTAATGTTGATCTTCTCTCCGAGTATGCAGCGATTACAGGGTGATCTCCCAATTTATTGTTTGCACTCCTGTGTCCATTCAGGAGCTTCAGCAGCAGTTGGGTTGCTGTGGTTTATTTTATTTTATCGGGGAGTGGTTGAGGTCTCTGTTCGCCAGAAGTAATGTAAAAATCAATATCAAGTTTGTAAACCCCAACTCCTTATACATATCAGGTCGACCAGCCCGACCAAAGGCATGTATTGCAGGAGGCTGAAAGATTTGTTCTCCAATTTTCAAAAAGAGCAGCTTCATATCAGCTTCCTGCAATGGTCGGAAGGCAACAAGAATAATTAGAACAAGGGAGGTTGAAAGCAATTCATGAGAGCATAGTTACAAATGACGAATATGACTGTCCTTTCACCAAACAAGAACTAATCAGAACCAAAAAAAGGTGGCAAGGACAATGCACCAGGTGCTGATAACATTACATACTCAATGATAGCACACGTAAGTCTTGTTGGAGAACAAGGGATATTAGACGTTATCAATGGATCTTCGCAAAGAGGCAAACTACCGACTTCTTGGAAGAGAGCAGACATCAATCCGATTCCTAAGCCGAAAGAAGCTGGCAGTTACAGACTCATTTCATTATCATAATGCATTAGTAAAACTGCAGAATGAATGGGTCTAAAATTGGCTACTGTGGAAGACTGGAGACTTGCATGAACCTCATATTTGGCTCCACTAGAGGAGTAGGTACTGCCAACTGCATAGCAATATTGCTAGGAACAGTTAAATCAGGCCAGGATATAGTGATCTTCTTTGATCTCGAAAAAGTATTCGAACTTGAAAGCCCGCAAGAAATTTTACACATCTTAGTTCAAAAAGGTGTAAGGGAAATATGATAGCATGGATTCAAGATTACCTAAGTCATAGGTACGCCAGAGTAAAGTTGCAAGGACAGGTATCGGACTACTACTTGCATGAGAATGGGACTCCACAAGGAGGAGTCCTCAGTCTTAGTTTTTTTTTATATCTTTTTGGAAAACTTCGTTACCATGACATTTGCAGAAGTTATTAAATTTCTAAGCTATGCTGATGATATAATATTAGTCGTCACAGGTCCTGCACTTTTAAATATTGCACAAGGGGCGTTAGGTAAAATAACATCTGAATGCAGCATTTAAGGACTAAAAATATCTGCACAGTAGTCTAAGGCAATGAGGCTAGGAAGCAACACTCCAGACAGGCACCTATGCATTCAAGACATTAACCTTCAGTGGATTAGACAATATCAATATCTCGGAGTGTGGATGGATTCTAAAATGACATTCAACAATCAAATTCAATATCTGAAAGAAAAAGCAAAATCACGACTGAATATGATAGGACTGAGCAATCACAGAGCCTCATCTAGGAGCGGGACACAGTGTGTTAAGAAAGTTTTACATTCACGCCGTTCGTTCCTTAGTTGATTATGCAGCGCCTGCCTTACTCACTCTTTCTCCTGGTCAGTGGGCAAATATTGAGGGTATTCAAAATAATGTGATGCTAGTCAAAACAGGCGTTCCCAGATAAACTAAAATAATGAACCTAATATTATAAACCAAGCTAACGTCGTTTGAAATAAGGGTAAAATGAGATTGCTGAGTGCATGCTGACCAAGATATTGACTAGACCTAGAATCTGTCTAGTTAAAGATATAATCACTGGAGCACTAACTCGGGACAGAAGAGCCTCCAAAAGCAACAGGTGGATCCATTGTGCAATAAACGCCATCAATACATTCGATATAACAAATACAGTCTCTGAATTGGGTGTTGACGAAATACATGCAGACCTCATTATGCAAGCCCCTTAGGAATCGCTGCCAGTAAACTTTAAGATTATGGCTCTTGAAGAAAAAATCAGACTAATCCTCATCTGCTATGTAATATTGCACAGATGCATATAGAAGCAAACCTGGCATCTGACAGCTTCACATACTTCACAGATGGATCAGTCGACCAGCAAGGACAAAAACCTAGAGCTGCAGTTAAGGCAGGAAACTCTGTAAATAGTTTGAGACTCTCAAACGGGTGTTCAACTTTACAAACAGATGCTAGCCATTCAAAGTGCTTTGGAACATGCTAATGCTGAAAACTGACAAGATGTTATTATACATACATGCATGAAAAGGAACTAATCCAGCTAATGGAAAGGAAAAGAGCTGTAGTCAGGGTAGGTAATAGGGATATGGAAGGTTCCAGCAGGAAGAATGGAGGGCTAAGGACAAAGCTGCAGTGTCAGGGATACTAAAGGAGATAGGAATGCTAGGGCCTGATTAAGGCATAGAAACGTTTTTCCGAATTGGCCAGTACAACAAAAACAAAAATCGATAGATCAAGCTAGTATTCAGGAACGAGGCCACCAAAGAGGACACCCTAGTAAAGAAGAGCAAACAAAAATGCAAGGGAATACAGAGAGGTTTTCCTTTAGAGGTACATGACCAGGGATGAGATTATACAGGCAGCAGATGCCAGGAAAAGGAGCAGGTTGATAGAATGGAGCCAGGAAATCTCAGCCTTTAACCCTGCAATCCCAGAGGGGAGAGGTGAACCCCAATCCAGCAATTCAGGATCCCCAGAGGGGACTGCAACTCCCCAAACCACCACTTCACAGGAGCCCCTCACTCTGACCCCATGCAGGCCTGGGCAAGATCTAAGCCCTGCATCCCCCACCTCCCTCCCCCCGAACCCCTAGTAACTACCCTACAGGAGGATAAGCCTACCCAAGTAGCCCTCCCTATGGAACGGTGTCCTACACTAGTGGGGAGGTTGGGTGAAAATGGATATAGGAAAGTGAGCTTCAAGTTAATGTACTCAAACATTGATGGGATTACCAATACAGCAAGTGAACTGGTGGAAAGGGGGCAAGATGATAACCCAGATGTAATAGGACTCACAGAAACAAAACTGTCAGAAGTCATAACAAATACTGTGTTTCCAAGGAACTACTATATAGTAAGGAAAGAGAGGGATGGGAAAGGAGGAGGAGGAGTGGCCCTGCTGATAAGGAAGGACTAGAATTTGAAGAGATGGAAATTCTGATCTGTGAAGGATTCAGAGATTACATAACAGGAATTATGACAATGTGGGGACCCAAGATAATAGTAGCAGTCATTTACAACCCCTCCACTAAATGACAGAAGACCCAGATAGAAGTTTGATAGGAACAACATCGCAAACTAATGGTATAATAGAAAGAGCAGCTTCAGTTGCCTGCAGGAATTGATCCAGACTATTAATCATGGGCGATTTCGACCATGGAAAGATAGACTGGGATCTGAGCCAACATGTCAATGGACCCACAAGATTGAGAGGCAATGACGAACCAGCTAGCCTCGACCTGATATTCACCTTGAATGAGTCAGAAATAAGGGACATCAAATTTGAACCCCCCCATGGGAAAGAGTGACCACAGTGTATTGACATTTGAGTATATGGTAGATTTTGGGATAACCTATCAAAGGATTGGACTGGAAAGGAAAAGACTAAATTACCGAAAATGAAGGTATGAAGAGATGAGGAACTTCCTAGTGGGAATACCCTGGGAAACGGAACTCAGAGAAAAGAATGTACAGGATATGATGGATTACGTCACCCAGAAGTGCCAAGAAGCTGCAGACAGGTTTTTACCTGCTCAAAATGAGAAAATTATAAGCAACAGAAAAATCCATGGTTCAGTCAGAAATGTAAGGTAGCGAAGCAATTGAGTACAAAAACATGGAGAAAGTTCAGGAATAACAGAACACCAGAGACTAGGGGGAGAGATACCGGAAGGCCAGAAATGAGTGCCTCAGAGTGAAGTGAGAATCAGAGAGACAGTATGAAAATGACCTCGCGAGTAAACCGAGGACCTAATAAAAACTGCTCCACAGCCACATCAGGAAGAAAACAGCAATGAGGGACAAGTGATGAAACTGAGAAAAGAGGAGGAACAGATGCAAAGAGAATGACAAGAACGTGTGTGTGTGTGTGTGAAGAAATCAACAAGAGATTCTAGGAGGTCTTCACAATAGAACTAGGAGAAACCACAGCACTAAATGAGAAGGAGGCAAACCAAGCAACCTTGGAGAAATCTGACGTCACCAGTAATGAGGTCAAAAGGAATATCTTGGAGCTGAATGTGACATTGTTTGGTCTGACAGAATGTCACCGTGGATATTAAGAGAAGATGCAGAAGCACTAAGTGTGCCACTCTCTATGGTGTATAACAGGTCACTGGAAACAGGAGACCTACTGGAAACCTGGAATACAGCTAATGTAGTTGTAATATACAAAAACAGTGTGACAAGCAAGAGGCACTTAACTGCAGGCCAGTTCCCCTAACTTGTATCCCCTAACGTGCAAGGTGACGGAGAAGATCGTGAGGAAAAGGCTCGTATAGCATCTAGAGGGAAATAGCTTTGTAACACATAATCAGCATGGGTTCAGAGATGGTACATCGTGCCTCACAGGTTTAATAAAATTCTATAACTAAGCCACACAAATTAGACAAGAAGGAGAAGAGTTTGCAGACTGCATTTTCTTGGACTGTCAGAAAGCCTTTGGCACAGTACCCCATAAAAAAACTCTTGCAAAACTTGGAGCAGCAGGCAGGAGTGAAAGGTAAGGTGCTCCAGTGGATAAGGGAGTATCTAAGCAACAGGAAACAGCGAGTAACTGTGAGGGGAGAGACATCAAAGTGACGAGATGTCACCAGTCCCACAAGCTCTGAACTAGGACCCATCCTTTTTCTAAAATATGTAAACGATCTTCCAGAGGGTATAGACACATTCCACTCAATGTTTGTTGATAATGCAAAAAATAATGAGAAGAATCAAGACAGAGGAAAATAGACAGAGACTACAGGACGACCTGGACAAACTGGAGGAATGGTCTAGAAGATGGCTACTAAAGTTCAACTCATGAAAATGTAAAGTAATGAAATTAGGAGACGGGAGCAGAAGGTACACCTGGGAGGTGAAATCCTGCAAGAGTCAAATAGAGAGAAAGATCTGGGGGTTGATATCACACCGAATCTGTTTCCAGAGGCCACATCAAAAGGATATCATCCGCGGCATATGCTAGATTGCCCAACATAAGAACTGCCTTTAGAAACTTGTGTAAGGAATCATTCAGGACTATGTATACCATCAAAGTCAGACCAATCCTGGAATATGCAGCTCCAGCCAGGAGTCCATGCTTAGTTAAACACAAGACAAAGTTAAAGAAGATTCAGAGGTATGCCACCAGACTGGTCCTGGAACTGAGAGGTATGAGCTACGAGGAAAGACTAAAGGAGCTAAACCTCACGTAACTGGAAATCAGAAGAGTAAGGGGAAGACCTGATAACAACCTACAAAATTCTAAGGGGGACTGACAGGGTGGACAAAGACAAACTCTTTACCATGGGTGGATCATGAACAAGGGGACACAGGTGGAAATTTAGTACCCAAATATGCCACAGAGACATTAAAAAGAATTTCTTCAGTGTCAGGGTAGTTAACAAGTGGAATGCATTAGGCTGTAATATAGTGGAGGCTGACTCCATACACAGTTTCAAATGTAGATTAAAGAGTGCTTTAGGTTCAAGAATCTGTGCACAAGTTGATTGACGGTTGAGAGGCAGTACCAAAGACCTAAAGCCCATCCCCCGCAAGCACAACTAGGTGAATATAACTAGGTGAGTACAGATTCGAGAACTGCCATTGAACCCTTGAAACAAGAACACACAGGTGACATCATCCATCAGATCACAAATGTCGTATCATTAATGCAAACACTCAAACGTCAAGGCCGTCGGGTACTTATCAACTGGGTGCCAAGTCAAGTGGGAATAATTGGAAATGACAGTGCAGACGAAGCGGCAAAACTTGCAACTAAGAGAAGAAATGTAGACATTTACATACCACAGAGTCTATCACAGATTAAAAAAGTTGTTGACCAAACCACACACTAGAAGTTCAGAAATTCTGAGATTTCCTTTATCTACAAATCATTCTCTCGCCTTGGTTACCCTTTACATTTCATCAACTCTGCCTATTCTCAAGCTAAACGAAATTTCTTTCATCCTAAACCTGCTTCCAACACTAGTAGCACTGTGCTCCTGCCTTTCCTTCACATCTGAACTCAAAACTTTTACTAATACCTTCGTCCTCTTGACATAAAGCTCGCCTTTCGACAAACTAACACACTTTGTAGCAATCTAGTTCACACTGCTCCTCCTGCTTCTAATGCCGCTGGTGTCTACTCTATTTCCTGTTCTTCTTGTCCTCTCCAATACTTTGGTGAAACTGGCCGTACATTTAATGACAGACTTAAAGAACACGAAAGAAGTGTTAAGTCTACAGACACAAACAATACTCTTTCTGTCATGTTAGGGATTCTAATCATCCTATTGATTGGTCTTCCTCCAAAATAATCTTTCCTGCCTCTACTCTACACAGACGCCGTCTTGTCGAATCTTCTCTGATACACAACATACCCAACATTAACCCGAGTCCTAGCTTTGTTGCTGTTGACTCATCCCTTTCACAGTATATACTCAAATGTTCTAAATTTTCTAACAAACGTGACCTGACATAAGCCTACATTTCCTGTTATCTTTCTTCTTCTTTATTTTCTTTTTCTTTCTATTGTTTTCTCTTACGATCCCTTTCTTATTCCTATTATTACCCCCCTTTATTAAACTTTACCTTCCGTACCTGTACCTGTTGCCTTGCCTCTTCTTCCTCTAAGATTTCCTTCTCCTCACCTCTCTTGCCTATTTATTGCCTTTACCTCCTTCCTTTCATCACAATCGACTTGATAATGGTCCAGAACGGACCGAAACGTCGTCGTCTCTTCACTTTCTAGTGTGGGGTTTGGTCAACGTTTTTCAACCACGTTATTGTGGCTCTTCATCTGCAGTTTAAGAAAGTAATTAGAAATAGAGCAAAGCAAAAGATGTACAGTGACCACAACACAGCAGTTGCAACATCTGGATCTGCGGATTAGTACAAAAATTCAACAAACCAACCACTTATTTTGATGAACGGGAGAAGTAGACCAACAGAAGTACACTTACATCGCTTCTCGCTTGGATACCCATGTGCGTGGAAAATAGGCTTACAGGTTCCAAAAGATGAGAGGAAATATCATCACTGTGGAGAAATGCCCGACAGACCACTGGAACATTATCCTTTAGAACTCTGCTGTAGAAGTATCAGTTTCAATAGATTCTCTGGATACCCGAAGATTGATTAACACACTCCACAGTTACAAACCCAATAATATTTCAAATTTGATTCAGCAGAGCGGAAAAAATTATTAAACACATGGGCAAAATCTTACTGAAGCGACCATACGAGTCATAAATATTTAAGTAAGTAAAACAGAAACAAGCAACACTTAGTGGGCCAGGCAGAGGCTTGGGCCCCGTGCAGGGGGGCCAGCCAGGGGCTTGGACTTCGAGAGGCTTGGGGCCAGCGAGAGGCTTGGGCCCCGTGCAGGGGGCCAGCCAGAGGCTTGGGCTTCGAGAGGCTTGGGGCCAGCGAGAGGCTTGGGCCCCGTGCAGGGGGCCAGCCAGAGGCTTGGGCTTCGAGAGGCTTGGGGCCAGCGAGAGGCTTGGGCCCCGTGCAGGGGGCCAGCCAGAGGCTTGGGCTTCGAGAGGCTTGGGGCCAGCGAGAGGCTTGGGCCCCGTGCAGGGGGCCAGCCAAGGGCTTGGGCTTCGAGAGGCTTGGGGCCAGCGAGAGGCTTGGGCCCCGTGCAGGGGGCCAGCCAGAGGCTTGGGCTTCGAGAGGCTTGGGGCCAGCGAGAGGCTTGGGCCCCGTGCAGGGGGCCAGGCTGCAAAAACAAAACAAAAGAGCAACCATCTCATACGATTTGACCCCCACCCCCTCCCCAATGAGGCGAGAGCAACCCGCTCATTCCGCTTGACAAGCACCCTCCGCCCCCCCCCCAACTGTGCAAAGAGCAGCCCTCGCATACTTGACAATCTCCATCAATTGTGGCTAGAGCAGCCTCTTGCTAACGCTTGACAACCCCAGCAACTGTGGTTAGAGCAGCCTGTTGCTAACGCTTGACAACCCCAGCAACTGTGGTTAGAGCAGCCTGTTGCTAACGCTTGACAACCCCAGCAACTGTGGTTAGAGCAGCCTGTTGCTAACGCTTGACAACCCCAACAACTGTGGTTAGAGCAGCCTGTTGCTAACGCTTGACAACCCCAGCAACTGTGGTGGGAGCAGCCTGTTGCTAACGCTTGACAACCCCAGCAACTGTGGAGGGAGCAGCCTGTTGCTAACGCTTGACAACTCCAACAACTATGGTTAGAGCAGCCTGTTGCTAACGCTTGACAACCCCAACAACTGTGGTGAGAGCAGCCTGTTGCTAACGCTTGACAACCCCAACAACTGTGGAGGGAGCAGCCTGTTGCTAACACTTGACAACCCCAGCAACTGTGGTGGGAGCAGCCTGTTGCTAACGCTTGACAACTCCAGCAACTGTGGCTAGAGCAGCATGTTGCTAACGCTTGACAACCCCAACAACTGTGGTGGGAGCAGCCTGTTGCTAACGCTAGACAACCTCAACACCTGTGGAGGGAGCAGCCTGTTGCTAACGCTTGACAACTCCAGCAACTGTGGCTAGAGCAGCCTGTTGCTAACGCTTGACAACCCCAACATCTGTGGTGGGAGCAGCCTGTTGCTAACGCTTGACAACCCCAACATCTGTGGTGGGAGCAGCCTGTTGCTAACGCTTGACAACCCCAACAACTGTGGTGGGAGCAGCCTGTTGCTAACGCTTGACAACCCCAACATCTGTGGTGGGAGCAGCCTGTTGCTAACGCTTGACAACCCCAACAACTGTGGAGGGAGCAGGCCGGACCTACAGTTTAAACCAGATTGATACGAAATCTTTTCGGTTGTTGAAAGACAAGTTTTATCTCAAAAGGACAACGAGTGTTGTGAAATTTCAAAATTCCTGTATAGGGGGAAAGTATATAAGGGGAAAGTATATAGGGGGAAAGTATATAAGGGGAAGGTATATAGGGGGAAGGTATATAGGGGGAAGGTATATAGGGGGAAGGTACATAGGGGGACGGTATATATGGGGAAGGTATATATGGGGAAGGTATATATGGGGAAGGTATATAGGGGGACGGTATATAGGGGGAAGGTATATAGGGGGAAGGTATATAGGGGAAGGTATATAGGGGGAAGGTATATAGGGGGAAGGTATATAGGGGGAAGGTATATAGGTGGACGGTATATAGGGGGAAGGTATATAGGGGGAAGGTATATAGGGGGAAGGTATATAGGGGGAAGGTATATACAGATTTACTATAAAAGGCAGCAGGCTTTGAATGAGGAAGTTTTTATATTATATTTCATATGTGAGAGTTGGTTTACTTGGTTCACAACGTTATTGTGACATAATCTCCACAATAACTAAATGAATATCCAGTTCTTCCTTTCATCTGTAAAGCGTCACTTTCATTGTCTCTTCCAGCTGAACATGAATCCCGTTGTTGCCATCACCTTCACCGTTGACTTCTTCCTGTTGGTTCTTCATGTGAGTATACTGTGTATTCTGTATTTTGCCTGAAGAATCTAAATGTTACCTCTTGGACCCCGCCTTTCTAACTGTCTGTTGTCTGATGTTCTGATGTCCTGCCCTAATTTTCTCTGTCATTGCTTCTACATAAATATTTTTTCACACACACACACACGCACACACACACACACACACACCAGGTAGGTGTGGTGCCAGGTAGGGGGGTGGTGTGGTGCCAGGGGTTGTTAGGGGTGCCAGGTAGCCTGGTGGATAGCGCGCAGGATTCGTAATTCTGTGCCGCG
>WNGS01005984.1:0-19967 GCA_020271785.1 Procambarus virginalis
GGTTCAGCGCTGGTGGGGTGGGCTTTCTCCCCTGCGCTTCGTCCTGTCATCTTAGTGGGGTGCATTGGACGTGTCGTTCCGCCCCATCCTTCTGGGGTTCCCGTCTGCTCTTTGCAGCATCTGAGCTTTCCCATATGCAGTTCTTCTGGACTTCCTCCGTCTACGCCCTGGATCCTATGCCCTCCTCGGAGGACTTTTGTCTCTGTCCGGCTTCTGTTTGGGCCGGTGCCTGGATGGTGGTGTTGGACCTCCAGGTCACTTCTTGGCACGTTCTCCTCCAGTTTTCTGGGACAGGACAGCTGGTGGTGGGGCTTCAGGTTTGCTGTTTTTGTTGCCTTCCCTATTTTGTAATGGGCACTTGGTATCATTTTTGCATCTTTACCGGATCTTAGTGCCTGTCTGCGTCTGAGATTCGGTGTCTGCCTACCTCGACGACTGGCTGGTGTGGGCTCCAGTCAGTCCGCTTGTCTGCTCACCAGGGGTTGGTGCTTTCCCAGATCGCGCGGTTGGTTTCCTGGTGATCTGGAGGTTTTTCCATCTGTTCCGTCTCGGGTTCGGACCTGGGCCTTGTTTAGGGCTATTGGGCCACTCATTGTCTTTCCCTCCAGAAGTGTTACTGCGGCTGTGGTCCCACCTTCGGCTGTACATGCGGGGGTCCCGGGTTGCTCTGCGGTTGCTTGGGCGGTTGTGCGGGGGTCTGGACTTCGACGTGCTGGTCTGCACGCGGAGTCGGGTTTGGCTTCGGCGTCTGTTTGGTTCCTTCGGAGACTCCCCTTCCGCCTCTTGCATTTGTTGGGTTCCTCCGGGTATCTTGTGTTGGTGCTGCGTCACCAGCTTCCTCTTTGGGGTTTTCGGGGTTCCGTGCCTTGGCACCTCCCAGAGCCTTCGCTCGATGTGTTCACGGACGGGTCATCTCTCGGCTGGGGCTTTGTGACCAATGCTCACCAGGTCGGCCGAGGTTGGTGGAGTCTGTCCGTCCGTCGGGCTCACAGCATGGTTTGGGAGTTCCTGGCTGTCTGGTTTGTACTCCAGAGGGTTTGGGTCCCTCGGTGCTCTACCGTTCAGCTCTGTTCGGACTGTTCTCTGGCGGTTCTTGCTGGACCCACAGGGGTTTGGCTATCGTGAGGTTCATGTCTGGTGTGTGTCCTGTGTCCTGGTGGACAGCTGTCTCATTTTGTTGGCTCTGTCGGACGTCTGGACTCCTGGCCATGAACATTTTGGAGTCAGCGTGGTCTAGGCGTCGCCCATTTTATGTGGCGCCCTTTCCCACCTGCGAGGCATTCACAGTGGATGCTTTTCGGCAGGACTGGTCGAGGTGGGGGTACCTGTTCCTCTTCTCCCGGTCCAGCTGTTGCTTCAGGTTTTTGGCTCGGTTGCAGCCCATTTCCACGAGAGCAGTCCTTATGGTTTTCTTGGTGTCCGGCCCAGCCTTATTTTCAGACACTGCTTGATAGGTGTCTGAACCCGGGGCGTTTTCCCGCGACTCCGCCTCTTTCGGCAGGTCGAATCGGTCCTGTACGTGACTGGTTAGGCCTTCTCCTCGGCTCTTCGCGTCTGGTATTTTGACACGGATTTCACCATCTCTATGGTGTTCAGGTGGCTTTGTTGACGGTGTCCCACCTGCGAGCTTCGTCTTGGCGACAGTATGACGTTTCGTACGCTTTCTCGTGTTTTGTTTCACCTCCGGCCTGCTCATGCGTCGCCTGAGCCGTCCTGGTCCTGGATCAGGGTGCCTTCTTATCTTCTCCTCAGTTAGTGGTAGCCCCTTCGGTTCAGGTTTCTGCTCTTTGGTACTGGTGGTAGATTTACGCGTGTGCTGCCTTTCCCCGTCCTGGCAACGGTCGAGACGGCTGCTTTCCGGGGGGATTCTTGGGGTATTGATGCTTGATTGGTTAAGCCGGGGGTGCGTCCTGTGTTGTCCAGTTGTGTTTTTGCCATTGCCGGCATACCGTGTCTGGGGATGCGCTGTGGTTGATCTGGTTCCCCTCGTTCCCTGTTTTCAGGGCTCTGGTCTCCCAGGTCGTCCGCAGATTTTTCATTCTTCCAGCCTGTGGTCTGTCTTTGCGCCCGTGCTGTTCAGACGTTTGCAGCTTTTGCTGCTGTGTTGGGACGTCTAGGGCTCATTTCGGGCGCAGGGATTTGAGGGTCGCACAGGTTCTTGGCCGCCCATTCTTTGTGCATCTGCTCCTGTGCGCTCTTGTTGCCTTGGGTCGCAGGTTGCGCCCTGTTGTCTCGGCTTTGTGTTGCAGAGTTTGTGGCGGCCGCCTCCCGGGTTAGCCCTTTCTTTTCCTTCTCTTTGGGTCTGAAGCTCCAGGGAGCCGTAGGGGCTCCCCACAGAAAACCAGCGTTGAATGTAATAAAACGCCATTTTCTGGGTGAGCCCCGCAGGCTCCCTGGCAACCCTCCCTCCCACCGGTCGGCGTTTTTTTCGCGTTGGTTGACGCTTAGCTTCCGAACTGAAGCTTGGCAGCCGGCGCGGTAGGTTCGGGGCTCCCCCCTCCCCCTCTCGGGGCGGGGAGGGTTGCGTGGACGATCGGCGCGGCAGTAAAGTGTGATGTTTGCTTGTTTGCTTGTTTCCTTGTGATTGTAGGGAGTTTCTACCTCTCTGTTCGTTTTTTGTTGTAGTTTCTTACCATGTGGGGTTTGTTTTGTTATGCCTACCTTTCTGGGTGCCTAACCCCGGTCGATGGCAGATAAGGAAAACCCCAACCACAAAGGGGTTTTCCAGGGTCATTGATCCCTGAAACCTCTCTGAAGGGGCCAGGTTCTGGCGCTGGTCCCTGGTAGGTCTGAACTCCTTAGCTAATGTCCCGGTCTAATATAACATACATTAGCCCGATAAGCTCCAGGGAGCCTCCGGGGCTCATCCAGAAAATGACGTTTCATTACATTCAACGCTGGTTTTTTTCAATCATTCCTTACAAAGCCATTTTTTCAAGAATAGCTGAATCTCTTCCAGAAGACCTGAATATCATCCAGAATACCAGAATCTCTTCCGAATACCTTACAAAGCGATCTTTTCAAGACTACCTTACAAATTTATATTTTACTATAATCTTTTCAAGACTACCTTACACTTCACAAGCTTGGCTTCATACCACCTACAAGTACTAAAATCAAGGGTGTACGTGAGAGCGTTATTTGCAAACACACACAACGTAGGAACGGGAAGCAAAATTTTTTTGTACCTGGTGGATCGAGTGCAAATTTGCGCCATGTACCATGGTTCTTTGGTTATCACTTACTTCCAAAGTACTGAGTGTGTAATACAGTGTGTGACTACATAAATAGTGTGTGAAATATTGTAAATATATTGAACAGGTAATTTAGCACCAATGAACATTTGTTGTGGACACACATCTGACACATGTATCACAGTTCCATGGAACATTATGAACGTTCTACTGTACACATATTGTAAAGGCACAAATGTCCATCATATACGATAAAAAACTGATTATATAGCATTGAAAATACATATAAAAAATAAATGTTAATATATTTAATGGCAATGGCAACTCTCGAGGCTTGAATGGCCCACTCAAATGCCTCTGGGAGCTTAACGCACGAGCGACCAGCCCATGATGACATCCCACACCACTTTATCCACGTCCCCACAGCCAAAGTAAGTGGAAATTGTTAAATTTTTTACATGTACATGTTCAGGGGAGGAAATTTAACGTTTTACAAAGAATTTTTTTTTTTCGAACACATGATTTTTAGCTCACAGCCAGAATTTTACAATAAAAGCGGCACATCAGAGTGGTTAACGAGGATAAATTCCAGTTACTGTACTGTGGAAAAAATGAAAATATTTAAACAAAAACCACATGTAAAATGTAGTCAAAGCACACTATTGAAAGAAAAAGCAATGTAAAGATTTAGGAGTACTGTATATCATGTTGGAAGATAATACTTTTAAATAACACATCCTAGTAGCTGTCACAACTGCAAGATAATTGACAGGTTGGGTAACAAGAACCTTTTAAACAATAGATGCCACACCAATGATATTTTATAAAATGTTAGTGTTCTCTAGAGTGGAATATTGTTACATACTAGCAGCCCCATTCAGAGCTGGAGAAATTGCTGACCTGGAGAACATGCAAAGATCTTTAACTACTAAATTCCACTCAATGAAACATCAACATTCTTTAAACTGCTTAGATAGTTAAATCTGTAATCCCTAGTACATAGATGAGAGATATACATAATAATTTACGCTTGAAAAATATGAGGACTGGTTTCACATCTGCACACAGAAATAACACCACATTAGACCAGAAGGCATGGCAGGATGTACAAAATAGCCCCAATGGAAAGCAGATATGCAGTAGGCATACTGAGAGAGAATTCAATCAATGTCAAAGGCCCAAGGCTTTTGAACACTCTCATCTTAAAAACATATTGGGCATAACTGGCCAGCCTCTTGCAGTGTTCAAAAGAGAACTTGACAAACACCTTCAAAGGATATCTGATCAACCAGGCTGCAAGCATCCACATCGAATAGCCTGTTGATTGGATCACCAACTAAGAAGCCCGGTCAGAGACCAAGCTGCGGGGACGTTGATACTCGGGATCCTTGATTGATAAATATCATGGTGGTTCTAGAAAAGTGTGTACATCATTTGCAGCAAAGTTATCAATGTTTTCTATGCAGTTACTTAATTTAGTGTGCCCTATCTTTCTGGTATTTTCTGCGGGGAGCCCCATCGACTCCCTGAAGCTATACGAACTTCTCCGGCGCCAGGGGATTTGTTCCTTTGGTCCTAGTGGTTGTTTTATTTGTTTCATAGGGGTTCGTTAGTTGTGGATGCTTGGTTGGTTAGGCCAGGGGAGCATCTCACTCTGTGTCCGGTAACTGCTTTAGTGTAGTTACAGGCCCTTACTACCTGCAGGCCCCCGGTTCTGTGTCGGTGGATACGCTATGGGTTGATCCGGTATCCCTGGTTGCCTGTTTCAGGGTCCCTGTTTCACAGGTTGTTCGCAGTGTTTAGCCTGCCTATGGTCTACTCTCACGCCCATGATGTTAGGAAGTACTGTATGTCACTATTTTGGCTGTCTTTGGCAATATACTTTTGGATGATATTTGGGGTGTGGGGATTTTGGAGGTTGAACAGGGCTCTGGCTGCCAGGTATCTTGTGAATGTTTCACTTCCTCTGTGGCCTTAACCCTTAACCCTTCAATTGCGCATCGCATCATATGATGCGTTGACCGACTTGCAGAAAATTGCGCGTCGCATCATATGATGCGTTGGAGTACTACGCAAGATTTAAACGGCCCGCGGATACACGGGGTTCACCACACCTTCATCAGGGCTCTTGTAAACAGATGCCATTTTTAAAAAAAATCGTGGGCCAAACTCCCGGGTGTTAGGGGCCTCAGTATCGAGTAAGCTACCAAGCCTGACGCACGCAGCATGAGCTCACAGCACTGCTGTTCAGCTAGTGACCACAGCATCGCCTAAAAATGCCATAATATACTTGTTCATGCTATTATGTAGCGATAATATTATTACAGAAGACCCCTGACTGTGATAAAACTGACCATGGGTCTGATAATAAGAGGATTGTGATGATATTTAGCGCTGTGCTCCATGGAGGGAGGAGTAATGCTGTGGGAGGGAGGGTGGTGGCGTTGTTATCTGACTGTGTGTGGCCACCTTTTATTGACTGCACTCACCATACCAGCTTAGCGGTTCGTTATGGTGAACACAAATGTAGCTACTTATATATAACGTGTGTATAGAGAGTATAAACAGCAAGAGTAGGAGGTTGGGAGCCGCCATTTTGGTGAGAGGAGCGTCGTCTGCAGGAATTATCGTGTTGTTTACTGGTGATCACGTCTTTGGGCACCATACCAGTTTACTTGTACAAGTTTGGTGAATAAAACCGGTAGATATTTATATATAATGTGTGTATATAGCGTAATAACACCACAAGCAGTATTGTTGGAGGAGAAATAGTGCGTGTGGCCTTGAGGGCGGCAGCCATCAGCTGACTGTGAGGTCCATCAGTGGCAGTGGCAGCCAGTGGCGGGCTGCCACTGCCACTCAGCATACCAACTTAGTGGTTCGTTATGGTGAACACGAATGTAGATACTTATATATAGCGTCTGTATATAGTGAATAAAAGCAAAAACAGTATTGTGGGAGGAGAATGTGGGCGAGTCAGATGACTTGAGGGAGGGCGTGAGTGGCTGGCTGGTACACGGCGGTCACTCCTCGTTACTTTTTTGACTCATAATAGCAACTTAGTGGTTCGTTATGGTGAACAAAACATGCAGATACTTATATATAACCTGTGTATATAGTGTAACAACCGACAAAGTATTTGTTCACTGTTTGATGAACATAATTGAATCAACAATATGCACACCATATTTTTGAGTACAGCGATGATTCACCCATTTCATTATATAAATATATCACACTACACACTATTGAATAATATTACAGCAAAAAAACTACGAAAAATCAATCAGAGACATTGAAATAATTAGGCAATTATCTCTTTGTGGCAACTCCGGCCTGACAGCTGGCGATCAACAGACCGCCTGGGACGCATGCTGAGTGAGCGCCTGTTTTGTGCCAGACTTCCCTGCCCTATAGCGGCCAATATATTCAACTTACGATTTTTTTACTATTTTTCCCGTGATCAGTGAACACAAATTAACAGGTTAGGAAGAAAAAATAATTTTTTTTTTTTTTTTTGTATGCGCCTGTGGGTGTCAAATGGTATATAGCTATGCGCCATTTAAGGGTTAAATAGCTCATGGCTATATACCATTTGACACCCACAGGCGCATAAAAAAAAAAAAAAAAAAAAATCTTTTTTCTTCCTAACCTGTTAATTTGTGTTCACTGATCATGGGAAAAATAATAAAAAAATCGTAAGTGGCATATATTGCCCGCTATAGGGCAGGGAAGTTTGGAAAAAAACAGGCGCTGATTCAGCGTGCGTCCCAGGCGGTCTGTTGCTCACCAGCTGTCAGGCCAGAGTTGCCACAGAGATAATTACCTAATTATTTCAATGTCTCTGATTGATTTTTCGTACTTTTTTTGCTGTAATATATTCAATAGTGTGTAGTGTGATATATTNCGTCGAATAGATGTTTGGGAGCCAGAGGCGCATGCGTCACCCATGGCTGTTCACTAAGCCAGCCAGCCCGCAGCCCTAGGACATTCTGGGATTTTTTCTAAGATGCTGCCCTCGCTGTCAATCCCAAGAGTCCATTTTGTACCAACCTACTGCACGCACATTTTGAATGAATGAAATATTTAAAAGGTGTTTTCTCGGCAGCAGCCTAGGTCATTCTGGGATTTTTTTCCAAGATGGCTGCCTCTCGCTGTCGATCCCAAGAGTCCATTTTGTACACAACCTACTGCACGCATGTTTTGAATGGGAATGAATATTTAAAGTGTTTTTTCTCGGCTCGCGCAGTTTCCCACCGACCAGTTTTCTTGGCTCACGCAGTCAAGTGGTTAACCACTGTGTTGGGCTGGCCGAGAAAACTTGTTTCCTAAAAAAATCCAACAATTAAGATTTTGGGCCCATTTAATTTGCGAGCGTGGTTGGTTGGGTACGAATGGACTCCTGGGACCCTCCAGTGGAGGCAGCCATCTTGGGAAAAAACTACCAAAATGCCCAGCTGCTGCTGGATCAGTCCGAGTGAACAACCATGGATGGTGCATGCGCCTCTGGCTCCCAACCTCTGTCCAATGGGGTGTTGTTAATTAAATTTCTCTCTGTCGTGAAATTCAGCCTTATTGTTTGAAGAACATAAAGGTCATAATATTGATGAAGCTATGCACAATAAGGACCTAACACAAAGGTCAGATGCAAGTGATACAGCACTGATGAGGACGATACAGCGAGTGTATCCAGTAGTAGCTGAGCGCCGTCCATGCCCAACCTTGTCATCACCAATTTCTATACAGTAGATGCACCTAATTTCCCATATACAGGTGAAGATATGAGGGATACCAGGACAGAATTTTTTCATTGAGCTTTTCCTAGATTTTCCAAGATGCCTGTATTTTTTCTGTGGAGCCCCTACGGCTTCCTGGAGCTTATCGGGCTAATGTATGTTTATATTAGACATTAGCTAAGGAGTTCAGACCTACCAGGGACCAGCGCCAGAACCTGGCCCCTTCAGAGAGGTTTCAGGGAGCATGGCCCTGGAAAACCCCTGTGTGGTTGGGGTTTTCTTATCTGCCATCGACCGGGGTTAGGCACCCAGAAAGGTAGGCATAACAAAACAAACCCCACATGGTAAAACTACAACAAAAAACGACAGAGAGGTAGAAACTCCCTACAATCAGGAACAAGCAAACAAGCAAACAAGCAAACATCACACTTTACTGCCGCGCCGATCGTCCCGCAGCCCTCCCGCCCCGAGAGGGGGAGGGGGAAGCCCCCGGACCTACCGCGCCGTGCCAAGCTTCATTTCGTTCGCTAATGTCAACCGGATAACGTTCTCTGGCCTCAGTTTCTAGGCGGTGTAATTACCTAAGTGTAATTACCTAAGTGTAGTTACAGGATGAGAGCTACGCTCGTGTGTCCCGTCTTCCCAGCACTCTTTGTCATATAACGCTTTGAAACTACTGACGGTCTTGGCCTCCACCACCTTCTCCCCCAACTTGTTCCAACCGTCTACCACTCTGTTTGCGAAAGTGAATTTCTTATATTTCTTCGGCATCTGTTTAGCCAGTTTATATCTATGACCTCTTGTTCTTGAAGTTCCAGGTCTCAGGAAATCTTTCCTGTCGATTTTATCAATTCCTGTTACTATTTTGTATGTAGTGATCATATCACCTCTTTTTCTTCTGTCTTCTAGTTTTGGCATATTTAATGCTTCTAACCTTTCCTCGTAGCTCTTACCCTTCAGTTCTGGGAGCCACTTAGTAGCATGTCTTTGCCCTTTTCCAGTTTGTTGATGTGCTTCTTAAGATATGGGCACCAAACAACAGCTGCATATTCTAGCTTTGGCCTAACAAAAGTCATGAACAATTTCTTTAGTATATCCCCATCCATGTATTTAAAAGCAATTCTGAAGTTAGAAAGCATAGCATAGGCTCCTTGCACAATATTCTTTATGTGGTCTTCAGGTGATAGTTTTCTATCTAGAACCACCCCTAGATCTCTTTCTTTATCAGAGTTCTTTAAAGATTTCTCACATAATTATAGGTTGTGTGGGGTCTATGTTCTCCTATTCCACATTCCATAACATGACATTTATTAACATTAAATTCCATTTGCCAAGTGTGCTCCATATACTTATTTTATCCAGGTCTTCTTGAAGGGCATGACAATCATCTAAATTCTTATCCTTCCTATTATCTTAGCATCATCAGCAAACATGTTCATATAATTCTGTATACCAACTGGTAGATCATTATGTAGACAATAAACATCACTGGTGCAAGAACTGAACCCTGTGGTACTCCACTTGTGACATTTCTCCAGTCCGATACATTGCCTCTGATCACAGCCCTCATTTTTCTATCAGTCAGAAAGTTTTTCATCCATGTTAGAAGCGTACCTGTCACCTCTCCAATATTTTCCAGTTTCCAGAACAACCTCTTATGTGGAACTCTGTCGAAAGCCTTTTTTAGGTCCAGATAGATGCAGTCAGCCCAACCATCTCTTTCCTGTAATATCTCTGTTGCTCGATCATAAAAACTGAGTAAATTCGATACACAGGATCTACCAGATCGAAAACCATACTGTCTCTGATATTATATCATTTCTCTCCAGGTGTGCTACCCATTTAGTTTTAATTATTTTTTCCAATATTTTGACTATTACACTTGTCAATGATACCGGTCTATAATTAAGGGGTCTTCCCTGCTTCCACTCTTGTAATTGGAACTATGTTAGCCTTTTTCCACACATCAGCTACAACTCCTGTAAACAGGGATGCCTGAAAGATCAGTTGAAGAGGGATGCTGAGCTCAGGTGCACATTCTCTCAGAACCCATGGTGAAACTCCATCTGGACCAACTGCTTTGTTCTTATTTAGCTCTTTGAGCATTTTTTCCACTTCGTCTCTAGACACCTCTATGTGCTCTATGTTGTTCTCTGGAATTCTTATTGTATCTGGTTCCCTGAAGATTTCATTTGTACAAACACACTTTGGAACTTTTCGTTTAATGTTTCACACATTTCCTTTTCATTTTCCGTGAATCTATTTCCCATTTTCAACCTCTGAATATTATCCTTTACCTGCAATTTGTTGTTTATGAATTTATAGAATAGACCTGGTTCTGTTTTACATTTGTCTGCAATCCCTTTTTCAAAATTTCTTTCTGCCTCTCTCCTCACTGCCGTGTAGTTGTTTCTCGCATCTTTGTATCGCTGGTATGATTGGGGTTTGGCCTCTTCCTGTATTGATTCCATTTTGTGTCTTTTGGTCTCTGGCCCTCTCGCACTTTCTGTCGAACCAATCCTGTTTCCTAGTTCTGCTTCTCTGTTTTGGTATAAATTTTTTTGTGCCTTTATCATATATTTCACAAAACTTGACATACATCTCATTCACTTCCTTGCCTAGCAACAAGTCTGTCCAATTATACTCCCTAAAAAATTTTCTAAGGTTGCCATAATGTCCTCTCCTAAAGTCAGGTTTTTCAATTGCATCGACCATCATATTTTCTTCCAGATTATAACGCATTGCATACTTTATCCTCAAAAAGACATGGTCACTTTTACCCAAGGGAGGAAGGTACTGAATGTCAAATATTTCTTCCTCCTTCCTGGTAAATATCAAATCTAGCATGGAGGGAACGTCACCTTCCCTCATCCTCGTAGCTTGTTTAACATGTTGATACAAGAATGTTTCCAGGATGAGGTCTACAAATTTACAGGTCCAGAAATCTTCTGTTTTAGCTTCATATGCTTCCCAGTCTATGGATTTCAAGTTGAAGTCGCCGACTATCAACAGTCGTGAACTATCGTTATCCGCTCTCGCTATGATCTCTCTCATTATCGTTATAAGACCTTCTCGTTTACTATCTAGCTCCTCCTTTGACATGTGCTGCTTAGCGGTGGACTATATGCATTTATGATCACTAGTTTATCATCCTCATGGCAGATCTCTAGTGCTATTATGTCAACTTCTTGTGGATTGGTAGTCACTATTTCGTTCACCTTTAGGTGTTCTTTCACCAGCACAGTAACGCCACCGCCTTTCCTAATTTTTCTGTCCCGTCTCCAAATGAGTAGCCCTTGGGAATATGACCTCATTTAAAATAACATCTTCAAGTTTTGTCTCCGTGAGTGCAACAATGTCTGGTGTCTGCAGCTGTATTATATCACTTAACTCCAGTATCTTTGACCTTACTCCATCTATGTGTGCCTTGTGTGGCGTTCACTGCCATGTGTTGTGTTGTGCGGTGGCCAGGAGTACATCATCAGTGCCGGGGCTGCATGTGCTTAGTGGTTGACTTCCCTAAGCGCCCTATGAGTACTGCCCTTGCATAACAGGGTTATCTTCCCTGGGGCGTTCGGGAACCATTCCCGTAGAGGTTCTTGCTGCTCGGCATTTGCCTCGCCCTTGGGGCCAGCTGGGGCTTGGGGCCCTTTCAAATCCAGGGATCCCATCACAATGCTTGTACTCTTCAAGTCACTTGTGCTGTCCCGTCTTGAGTATTGTTCAGTACTCACTTCCCCCTTCAGAGCAGGAGAGATTGCTGAAATAGAGGGAATACAGAGAACATATACAGCACGTATAGACGCGATAAAGCACCTAAATTATTGGGATCGTCTCAAAGCTCTCCAAATGTACTCACTAGAAAGAAGACGAGAGAGATATCAAATAATATACACCTGGAAGATACTGGAGGGCCAGGTCCCAAATCTACACAGTAAAATAACAACGTACTGGAGTGAACGATATGGAAGAAAATGCAGAATAGAACCAGTGAAGAGCAGGGGTGCCATAGGCACAATCAGAGAACACTGTATAAACATCAGAGGTCCGCGGTTGTTCAACACCCTCCCAGCAAGCATAAGAAATATTGCCGGAACAACCGTGGACATCTTCAAGAGGAAACTAGATTTATTCCTCCAAGGAGTTCCGGACCAGCCGGGCTGTGGTGGGTATGTGGGCCTGCGGGTCGCTCCAAGCAACAGCCTAGTGGACCAAACTCTCACAAGTCAAGCCTGGCCTCGGGCCGGGCTTGGGGAGTAGAAGAACTCCCAGAACCCCATCAACCAGGTATCAACCAGGTAACCAGGGCCCTTGTTTGGCCCTGGGTAGGGATAAGGTGGGTGGCAATCCACCCACCTACCCAGGTGGGTGGATTGCCACCCACCTGGGTAGGGATTGGTACTGTGCTGGTTAGGGCGTCAAGGTGTTGCACAGCCTGCCACCTAAGCGGCGGCCGGTTCCTGTTGCCTCTGGGGACGGTGTACTTTTGTGGGGTTTTTCTTGTTTTTATTTTCATGCCTGGTGGGGGTCTGCATAGTGTGGCTATAGTTCCACTGGTAGTGTTTGGTGGCCCTCTGCTAGGCCCCGTGATTGTACACGTCACAGGGGTTTTCAGTGCTATACTCTACCCTCTTGTTATGTTTGGGTTTCTTAACCGGTAGCAACACCTGCCCGGGCTTCCCGTAGTTGTTACCCTACGGGCCCTGGAAATCCCTGTCTGGGCTCGGGGACCAATGAATGTGTCTTCCGGGTTCCAACCCGTCTTGTACGGGATTGTTGGTTGCTGTGCCCTTGTCTCCGGGTGACAGTCGCCATTTTACCTCCGTCATGCTGCCTGTTGGGTCACTGACACCTTGACCCAGAGTCTTGCGAGAGATTCTCTGCTTGTTCTCCAGTACTCTCCTGATGTTATTACTGTTCAGAGTACAGGCGGCATCCGTGTTGCAAGCTCGGTTAGGTTGCTGCAACATGCTAGGTTGGTTTCCCACTCGGATGCCCCGAGGCCACCCCGTTTGGTTCGGTGCTGTTCGCCCATTTCCCTCCCTGTTCCCGGCTCCGGACCGTCTGCGGGTTTCGGGGTCGGGGCGGGGTTTAGTTGGGGCAGAGACTTGGGCGGTTTTCGGGGGCTGCCCCGTTCGGGTTGGGGGACGGAGGTTTTAGAGCCTGTTCCTCCTGCCAAGGTTTCTGGGGCTTACCAGCGGCCCTTTTCTTGCTGCCTTTCCCATGGACTCTTGCTTTCTTTAAGGGCGGAGGGCTTGGAGGACGGCTCTGCCCCGGGGCCTCTTTTGTTGGTTCCCGGGGCTGTGGGGGATGCCTGCTTGCAGTTCTGTGGCGGTTTGCCTCTGTCTGGGGTTTCTGCTGTTGGGCAGTGTTTTTCGCCCATCCAGTCTGCTTGCTTCCCACATTTGCTTGCGTGTTTTTGTATATTTAGTGTCAGGCACAGCCCCTGCTGGCGGCCATTTTTGTCTGCCGGTTTCCTGGCGTGGCCACCAGGGCGGCGTTGTGGTTTGTTTACATACGCCTGGGTGTGCGAGCGATCGTCTCGGGTGAGTTTTCGCCTTTTTTCAGGGTTTCTTATTCTCCTCTTGTCGTTTCTTTGCTTTTCTAAATGGAGTCAAGTCAGAGTGGGAAAATGTTGTAAGTGGAGTGCCTCAAGGCTCTGTCTTGGGACCTCTGTTGTTTATAATATATATAAATGATTTAGATTCAGGTTTGAGTAGCAACATTTGCAAATTTGCCGATGATACGAAAATCGGTAGGGAAATTAATTCGGAGGAGGACTCACTATCACTTCAAGTTGATCTAGATAGGGTTTTGAAATGGTCAAAGGACTGGCAGATGCAGTTTAATGCTGATAAATGTAAAGCTCTGAGGCTAGGTAATGATGATAGAGTTACAAGATACGAGCTAGATGGTGTTGAGATTGCGAAGTCGGATTGCGAAAGGGATCTGGGAGTTATAATTAGTAAGAATTTAAAACAAAGGATCAATGCATAAATGTTCGTAATAAGGCAAATAGGACACTCGGATTTATTAATCGCAGCGTAAGTAACAAGACACCTGGTGTGGTTCTCAAGCTATATCTTGCTCTGGTTAGGCCCCATTTAGATTATGCAGTTCAGTTTTGGTCGCCATATTATAGAGTGGATATGGGTTCACTTGAGCGTGTCCACCGTAGGATGACTGGGTTGGTTCCCCAAATTGGAGGTCTTTCATATGAGGAAAGATTAACAAGGCTTGGTTTGCATTCGCTGGAGGGGCGAAGAGTTGGGGTGACGTGGTGGAGGTTTGCAGGTGGATGAATGGACGTGACGGGGGGATATTGGTGGGGTATTGAAAGTGTCAACACAGGACGGAGCGCGAAGCAGTGGGTGTGGGTTGGATAAGTTTGGATTTGGGAGGGACTTGGGTGGGTGCTGGTTCGGTGGCAGGGTTGTTGATTTGTGGAGCCAGTTGCCGCGTGGCGTTGTGGAGGTGGGGTTCCTCGATTGTTTCGGGCGCGGGTTGGACGTGTGTATGAGTGGGATTGGGTGGTTGTAAATAGGAGCTGCCTCGTATGGGCCAATAGGCCTTCTGCAGCTGCCTTTGTTCTTCTTGTTCTTATGTTCTGGTGTTTTCTGCCCGTTGCTTGTTCCTCTGGGAACGTTTGGGTGTTGATTTTACACGGGGTTTTCCTTTTTGTCTGTTTTGGGTCTGGGCCTTTGGGTTTGGGCTCAGTGTCCCTGGCTGGTATGCTTGCTCCCACACCTTGTCCCTCAGTTTTCGGTCTGTTATGACCGTTTTCCCAGGGGGTTCTGTCAGGGGGCTGTGCTTTGCCTTTGTGGTGTTCTCCGCTGGCGAAATGTGGTGGTTTGGGCTCCCCCTGGTTCGATTCTGGGTTCCTTTGGGTTCGTTGGTTTCGTTCCGGAGGTTTCTTCCTCTTGGGCCCCCTTTTGTGGGTTCAGGGGACTGTTTCCTCGTGTGACCCGGTTCTGCCTTCTGGGGTACCGGGGTCTTCCTGGCTTGTAGACTGTTCTTTTTGGGTCTTGGCACATGTTATGGTTGTGCTGGGACTTTGAGGTTTTGCTGTCGAGGTTTGCCTTTTGATGCAGTTTTGTGCCACCTTTGCCTGGCCGGTGTGGTGCTCTCTGCCCACTAGTTGGCGACTTGTATATTTTTCTTTTACAATGTATGTCCTCACCTAGTTGTGCTTGCGGGGGTTGAGCTCTGGCTCTTTGGTCCCGCCTCTCACCCGTCACAGGTGTACAGGTTCCTGAGCCTATTGGGCTCGGTCATGTCTACACTCGAAACTGTGTATGGTGTCAGCCTCCACCTCATTACTTCCTAGTGCTTTCCATTTGTCAACCACTCTGATACTGAGAAAGTTCTTTCTGCTATCTCTGTGGCTCTTTTGGGCACTCAGTTTCCACCTGTGTACCCTAGTGTGTGTTCCCCTTGTTCCATAGCCTGTCAATTCCTTTGGGAATCTTGAATGTGGTGATCAGGTCCCCCCTCACTCTTGTCTTCCAGCGAAGTGAGGTTTAATTCCCGTAGTCTATTCTCATGTTTTGTGTGTGTGTGTACGCATGTACATGTGTCCACTGTGTGTGTGCACATGTGTTTACACGTGTCACATATCTTGTGTGTATGTGTGTGTACTTTTTCTTTCTGATGGGGTTCTGTTCCCTTCTCTGTTGCCGGGGCGCTGGGGGTGCAGCTTGTTCTGTTGCCCCTCGCATGGTCCCGCTGTTGGTGGGCGCTTTGGGTTGTCTTCCGGCCTCTGGTGGTGGCAGTGGACGGCTTCTTCCCCTTTTGGGGGGGGTTCAGCGCTGGTGGGGTGGGCTTTCTCCCCTGCGCTTCGTCCTGTCATCTTAGTGGGTGCATTGGACGTGGTCGTTCCGCCCCATCCTTCTGGGGTTCCCGTCTGCTCTTTGCAGTCATGAGCTTTCCCATATGCAGTTCTTCTGGACTTCCTCCGTCTACGCCCTGGATCCTATGCCCTCCTCGGAGGACTTTTGTCTCATGTCCGGCTTCTGTTTGGGCCGGGTGCCTGGATGGTGGTCTTGGACCTCCAGGTCACTTCTTGGCACGTTCCTCTCCAGTTTTCTGGGACAGGCACAGCTGGTGGTGGGGCTTCAGGTTTGCTGTTTTTGTTGCCTTCCCTATTTTGTAATGGGCACTTGGTATCATTTTTGCATCTTTACCGGATCTTAGTGCCCTGTCTGCGTCTGAGATTCGGTGTCTGGCCTACCTCGACGACTGGCTGGTGTGGGCTCCCAGTCAGTCCGCTTGTCTGCTCACCAGGGGTTGGTGCTTTCCAGATCGCCGGGTTTGGTTTCCTGGTGATCTGGAGGTTTTTCCATCTGTTCCGTCTCGGGTTCGGACCTGGGCCTTGTTTAGGGCTATTGGGCCACTCATTGTCTTTCCCTCCAGAAGTGTTACTGCGGCTGTGGTCCCACCTTCGGCTGTACATGCGGGGGTCCCGGGTTGCTCTGCGGTTGCTTGGGCGGTTGTGCGGGGGTCTGGACTTCGACGTGCTGGTCTGCACGCGGAGTCGGGTTTGGCTTCGGCGTCTGTTTGGTTCCTTCGGAGACTCCCCTTCCGCCTCTTGCATTTGTTGGGTTCCTCCGGGTATCTTGTGTTGGTGCTGCGTCACCAGCTTCCTCTTTGGGGTTTTCGGGGTTCCGTGCCTTGGCACCTCCCAGAGCCTTCGCTCGATGTGTTCACGGACGGGTCATCTCTCGGCTGGGGCTTTGTGACCAATGCTCACCAGGTCGGCCGAGGTTGGTGGAGTCTGTCCGTCCGTCGGGCTCACAGCACGGTTTGGGAGTTCCTGGCTGTCTGGTTTGTACTTCAGAGGGTTTGGGTCCCTCGGTGCTCTACCGTTCAGCTCTGTTCGGACTGTTCTCTGGCGGTTCTTGCTGGACCCACAGGGGTTTGGCTATCGTGAGGTTCATGTCTGGTGTGTGTCCTGTGTCCTGGTGGACAGCTGTCTCATTTTGTTGGCTCTGTCGGACGTCTGGACTCCTGGCCATGAACATTTTGGAGTCAGCGTGGTCTAGGCGTCGCCCATTTTATGTGGCGCCCTTTCCCACCTGCGAGGCATTCACAGTGGATGCTTTTCGGCAGGACTGGTCGAGGTGGGGGTACCTGTTCCTCTTCTCCCGGTCCAGCTGTTGCTTCAGGTTTTTGGCTCGGTTGCAGCCCATTTCCACGAGAGCAGTCCTTATGGTTTTCTTGGTGTCCGGCCCAGCCTTATTTTCAGACACTGCTTGATAGGTGTCTGAACCCGGGGCGTTTTCCCGCGACTCCGCCTCTTTCGGCAGGTCGAATCGGTCCTGTACGTGACTGGTTAGGCCTTCTCCTCGGCTCTTCGCGTCTGGTATTTTGACACGGATTTCACCATCTCTATGGTGTTCAGGTGGCTTTGTTGACGGTGTCCCACCTGCGAGCTTCGTCTTGGCGACAGTATGACGTTTCGTACGCTTTCTCGTGTTTTGTTTCACCTCCGGCCTGCTCATGCGTCGCCTGAGCCGTCCTGGTCCTGGATCAGGGTGCCTTCTTATCTTCTCCTCAGTTAGTGGTAGCCCCTTCGGTTCAGGTTTCTGCTCTTTGGTACTGGTGGTAGATTTACACGTGTGCTGCCTTTCCCCGTCCTGGCAACGGTCGAGACGGCTGCTTTCCGGGGGATTCTTGGGGTATTGATGCTTGATTGGTTAAGCCGGGGGTGCGTCCTGTGTTGTCCAGTTGTGTTTTTGCCATTGCCGGCATACCGTGTCTGGGGATGCGCTGTGGTTGATCTGGTTCCCCTCGTTCCCTGTTTTCAGGGCTCTGGTCTCCCAGGTCGTCCGCAGATTTTTCATTCTTCCAGCCTGTGGTCTGTCTTTGCGCCCGTGCTGTTCAGACGTTTGCAGCTTTTGCTGCTGTGTTGGGACGTCTAGGGCTCATTTCGGGCGCAGGGATTTGAGGGTCGCACAGGTTCTTGGCCGCCCATTCTTTGTGCATCTGCTCCTGTGCGCTCTTGTTGCCTTGGGTCGCAGGTTGCGCCCTGTTGTCTCGGCTTTGTGTTGCAGAGTTTGTGGCGGCCGCCTCCCGGGTTAGCCCTTTCTTTTCCTTCTCTTTGGGTCTGAAGCTCCAGGGAGCCGTAGGGGCTCCCCACAGAAAACCAGCGTTGAATGTAATAAAACGCCATTTTCTGGGTGAGCCCCGCAGGCTCCCTGGCAACCCTCCCTCCCACCGGTCGGCGTTTTTTTCGCGTTGGTTGACGCTTAGCTTCCGAACTGAAGCTTGGAAGCCGGCGCGGTAGGTTCGGGGCTCCCCCCTCCCCCTCTCGGGGCGGGGAGGGTTGCGTGGACGATCGGCGCGGCAGTAAAGTGTGATGTTTGCTTGTTTGCTTGTTTCCTTGTGATTGTAGGGAGTTTCTACCTCTCTGTTCGTTTTTTGTTGTAGTTTCTTACCATGTGGGGTTTGTTTTGTTATGCCTACCTTTCTGGGTGCCTAACCCCGGTCGATGGCAGATAAGGAAAACCCCAACCACAAAGGGGTTTTCCAGGGCCATTGCTCCCTGAAACCTCTCTGAAGGGGCCAGGTTCTGGCGCTGGTCCCTGGTAGGTCTGAACTCCTTAGCTAATGTCCCGGTCTAATATAACATACATTAGCCCGATAAGCTCCAGGGAGCCTCCGGGGCTCATCCAGAAAATGGCGTTTCATTACATTCAACGCTGGTTTTTTTCAATCATTCCTTACAAAGCCATTTTTTCAAGAATAGCTGAATCTCTTCCAGAAGACCTGAATATCATCCAGAATACCAGAATCTCTTCCGAATACCTTACAAAGCGATCTTTTCAAGACTACCTTACAAATTTATATTTTACTATAATCTTTTCAAGACTACCTTACACTTCACAAGCTTGGCTTCATACCACCTACAAGTACTAAAATCAAGGGTGTACGTGAGAGCGTTATTTGCAAACACACACAACGTAGGAACGGGAAGCAAAATTTTTTTGTACCTGGTGGATCGAGTGCAAATTTGCGCCATGTACCATGGTTCTTTGGTTATCACTTACTTCCAAAGTACTGAGTGTGTAATACAGTGTGTGACTACATAAATAGTGTGTGAAATATTGTAAATATATTGAACAGGTAATTTAGCACCAATGAACATTTGTTGTGGACACACATCTGACACATGTATCACAGTTCCATGGAACATTATGAACGTTCTACTGTACACATATTGTAAAGGGCACAAATGTCCATCATATACGATAAAAACTGATTATATAGCATTGAAAATACATATAAAAAATAAATGTTAATATATTTAATGGCAATGGCAACTCTCGAGGCTTGAATGGCCCACTCAAATGCCTCTGGGAGCTTAACGCACGAGCGACCAGCCCATGATGACATCCCACACCACTTTATCCACGTCCCCACAGCCAAAGTAAGTGGAAATTGTTAAATTTTTTACATGTACATGTTCAGGGGAGGAAATTTAACGTTTTACAAAGAATTTTTTTTTTCGAACACATGATTTTTAGCTCACAGCCAGAATTTCACAATAAAAGCGGCACATCAGAGTGGTTAACGAGGATAAATTCCAGTTACTGTACTGTGGAAAAAATGAAAATATTTAAACAAAAACACATGTAAAATGTAGTCAAGCACACTATTGAAAGAAAAAGCAATGTAAAGATTTAGGAGTACTGTATATCATGTTGGAAGATAATACTTTAACCCTTAAAGTGCGCATCACATATATGACGTGCTAGACGTTTTACCAGTCAACTGCTCTTCGTCATATGATGTGTTGGGTACTACGCAAGATTTAAACGGCCCGCGGATACACGGGGTTCACCACACCTTCATCAGGGCTCTTGTAAACAGACGCCATTTTAAAAAAATCGGGGCCAAACTCCCGGGTGTTAGGGGCCTCAGTATCGCGTAAGCTACCAAGCCTACGCACGCAGCATGAGCTCACAGCACTGCTGTTCAGCTTGTGACCACAGCATCGCCTAAAAATGCCAAAATATACTTGTTCATGCTATTATGT
>WNGS01005984.1:21904-32408 GCA_020271785.1 Procambarus virginalis
AAGAAAACGATTCATCTGTCTTATCATCTATAAAAATTGGAGATAACAAGGGTGAGCATTGGTGGTGCTCAGCTACTACAGGATATGCTCATTGTATCATCCTCATCGGTGCTGTATCACTTGCATCCGACCCTTGTGTTAGGTCCTTATTGTGCTTAGCTTCATCAATATCATGACCCTTATGTTCTTCAAAGATTAAGATCTGAATTTCACCGACAGAGCGAACTTTCAACACCGCGTCGAATAGATGTTTGGGGAGCCAGAGGCGCATGCGTCACCCATGGCTGTTCACTAAGCCAGCCAGCCAGCAGCCCTAGGACATTCTGGGATTTTTTCTAAGATGGCTGCCTCTCGCTGTCAATCCCAAGAGTCCATTTTGTACACAACCTACTGCACGCACATTTTGAATGGGAATGAAATATTTAAAAGGTGTTTTCTCGGCAGCAGCCCTAGGTCATTCTGGGATTTTTTCCAAGATGGCTGCCTCTCGCTGTCGATCCCAAGAGTCCATTTTGTACACAACCTACTGCACGCATGTTTTGAATGGGAATGAAATATTTAAAAGGTGTTTTTCTCGGCTCGCGCAGTTTCCCACCGACCAAGTTTTCTTGGCTCACGCAGTCAAGTGGTTAACCACTGTGTTGGGCTGGCCGAGAAAACTTGTTTGCCTAAAAAAATCCAACAATTTAAGATTTTGGGCCCATTTAAATTGCGAGCGTGGTTGGTTGGGTACGAATGGACTCCTGGGACCTCCAGTGGAGGCAGCCATCTTGGGAAAAAACTACCAAAATGCCCAGCTGCTGGCTGGATCAGTTCCGAGTGAACAACCATGGATGGTGCATGCGCCTCTGGCTCCCAACCTCTGTCCAATGGGGTGTTGTTAATTAAATTTCTCTCTGTCGGTGAAATTCAGACCTTATTGTTTGAAGAACATAAAGGTCATAATATTGATGAAGCTATGCACAATAAGGACCTAACACAAAGGTCAGATGCAAGTGATACAGCACTGATGAGGACGATACAGCGAGTGTATCCAGTAGTAGCTGAGCGCCGTCCATGCCCAACCTTGTCATCACCAATTTCTATACAGTAGATGCACCTAATTTCCCATATACAGGTGAAGATATGAGGGATACCAGGACAGAATTTTGTCATTGAGCTTTTCCTAGATTTTCCAAGAATGCCTGTATTTTTCTGTGGGGAGCCCCTACGGCTTCCTGGAGCTTATCGGGCTAATGTATGTTATATTAGACATTAGCTAAGGAGTTCAGACCTACCAGGGACCAGCGCCAGAACCTGGCCCCTTCAGAGAGGTTTCAGGGAGCAGTGGCCCTGGAAAACCCCTGTGTGGTTGGGGTTTTCCTTGTCTGCCATCGACCGGGGTTAGGTACCCAGAAAGGTAGGCATAACAAAACAAACCCCACATGGTAAGAAACTACAACAAAAAACGAACAGAGAGGTAGAAACTCCCTACAATCACAAGGAAACAAGCAAACAAGCAAACATCACACTTTACTGCCGCGCCGATCGTCCGCGCAGCCCTCCCCGCCCCGAGAGGGGGAGGGGGAAGCCCCGGACCTACCGCGCCGGCTGCCAAGCTTCAGTTCGTTCGCTAATGTCAACCGGCATAGACGCTTCTCTGGCCTCAGTTTCCTAGGCGGTGTAATTACCTAAGTGTAATTACCTAAGTGTAGTTACAGGATGAGAGCTACGCTCGTGGTGTCCCGTCTTCCCAGCACTCTTTGTCATATAACGCTTTGAAACTACTGACGGTCTTGGCCTCCACCACCTTCTCCCCCAACTTGTTCCAACCGTCTACCACTCTGTTTGCGAAAGTGAATTTTCTTATATTTCTTCGGCATCTGTGTTTAGCCAGTTTATATCTATGACCTCTTGTTCTTGAAGTTCCAGGTCTCAGGAAATCTTTCCTGTCGATTTTATCAATTCCTGTTACTATTTTGTATGTAGTGATCATATCACCTCTTTTTCTTCTGTCTTCTAGTTTTGGCATATTTAATGCTTCTAACCTTTCCTCGTAGCTCTTACCCTTCAGTTCTGGGAGCCACTTAGTAGCATGTCTTTGCACCTTTTCCAGTTTGTTGATGTGCTTCTTAAGATATGGGCACCAAACAACAGCTGCATATTCTAGCTTTGGCCTAACAAAAGTCATGAACAATTTCTTTAGTATATCCCCATCCATGTATTTAAAAGCAATTCTGAAGTTAGAAAGCATAGCATAGGCTCCTTGCACAATATTCTTTATGTGGTCTTCAGGTGATAGTTTTCTATCTAGAACCACCCCTAGATCTCTTTCTTTATCAGAGTTCTTTAAAGATTTCTCACATAATATATAGGTTGTGTGGGGTCTATGTTCTCCTATTCCACATTCCATAACATGACATTTATTAACATTAAATTCCATTTGCCAAGTGGTGCTCCATATACTTATTTTATCCAGGTCTTCTTGAAGGGCATGACAATCATCTAAATTTCTTATCCTTCCTATTATCTTAGCATCATCAGCAAACATGTTCATATAATTCTGTATACCAACTGGTAGATCATTTATGTAGACAATAAACATCACTGGTGCAAGAACTGAACCCTGTGGTACTCCACTTGTGACATTTCTCCAGTCCGATACATTGCCTCTGATCACAGCCCTCATTTTTCTATCAGTCAGAAAGTTTTTCATCCATGTTAGAAGCGTACCTGTCACTCCTCCAATATTTTCCAGTTTCCAGAACAACCTCTTATGTGGAACTCTGTCGAAAGCCTTTTTTAGGTCCAGATAGATGCAGTCAGCCCAACCATCTCTTTCCTGTAATATCTCTGTTGCTCGATCATAAAAACTGAGTAAATTCGATACACAGGATCTACCAGATCGAAAACCATACTGTCTGTCTGATATTATATCATTTCTCTCCAGGTGTGCTACCCATTTAGTTTTAATTATTTTTTCCAATATTTTGACTATTACACTTGTCAATGATACCGGTCTATAATTAAGGGGGTCTTCCCTGCTTCCACTCTTGTAAATTGGAACTATGTTAGCCTTTTTCCACACATCAGCTACAACTCCTGTAAACAGGGATGCCTGAAAGATCAGTTGAAGAGGGATGCTGAGCTCAGGTGCACATTCTCTCAGAACCCATGGTGAAACTCCATCTGGACCAACTGCTTTGTTCTTATTTAGCTCTTTGAGCATTTTTTCCACTTCGTCTCTAGACACCTCTATGTGCTCTATGTTGTTCTCTGGAATTCTTATTGTATCTGGTTCCCTGAAGATTTCATTTTGTACAAACACACTTTGGAACTTTTCGTTTAATGTTTCACACATTTCCTTTTCATTTTCCGTGAATCTATTTCCCATTTTCAACCTCTGAATATTATCCTTTACCTGCAATTTGTTGTTTATGAATTTATAGAATAGACCTGGTTCTGTTTTACATTTGTCTGCAATCCCTTTTTCAAAATTTCTTTCTGCCTCTCTCCTCACTGCCGTGTAGTTGTTTCTCGCATCTTTGTATCGCTGGTATGATTGGGGTTTGGCCTCTTCCTGTATTGATTCCATTTTTGTGTCTTTTGGTCTCTGGCCCTCTCGCACTTTCTGTCGAACCAATCCTGTTTCCTAGTTCTGCTTCTCTGTTTTGGTATAAATTTTTTTGTGCCTTTATCATATATTTCACAAAACTTGACATACATCTCATTCACTTCCTTGCCTAGCAACAAGTCTGTCCAATTATACTCCCTAAAAAATTTCTAAGGTTGCCATAATGTCCTCTCCTAAAGTCAGGTTTTTCAATTGCATCGACCATCATATTTTCTTCCAGATTATAACGCATTGCATACTTTATCCTCAAAAAGACATGGTCACTTTTACCCAAGGGAGGAAGGTACTGAATGTCAAATATTTCTTCCTCCTTCCTGGTAAATATCAAATCTAGCATGGAGGGAACGTCACCTTCCCTCATCCTCGTAGCTTGTTTAACATGTTGATACAAGAATGTTTCCAGGATGAGGTCTACAAATTTACAGGTCCAGAAATCTTCTGTTTTAGCTTCATATGCTTCCCAGTCTATGGATTTCAAGTTGAAGTCGCCGACTATCAACAGTCGTGAACTATCGTTATCCGCTCTCGCTATGATCTCTCTCATTATCGTTATAAGACCTTCTCGTTTACTATCTAGCTCCTCCTTTGACCATGTGCTGCTTAGCGGTGGACTATATGCATTTATGATCACTAGTTTATCATCCTCATGGCAGATCTCTAGTGCTATTATGTCAACTTCTTGTGGATTGGTAGTCACTATTTCGTTCACCTTTAGGTGTTCTTTCACCAGCACAGTAACGCCACCGCCTTTCCTAATTTTTCTGTCCCGTCTCCAAATTGAGTAGCCCCTTGGGAATATGACCTCATTTAAAATAACATCTTCAAGTTTTGTCTCCGTGAGTGCAACAATGTCTGGTGTCTGCAGCTGTATTATATCACTTAACTCCAGTATCTTTGACCTTACTCCATCTATGTGTGCCTTGTGTGGCGTTCACTGCCATGTGTTGTGTTGTGCGGTGGCCAGGAGTACATCATCAGTGCCGGGGCTGCATGTGCTTAGTGGTTGACTTCCCTAAGCGCCCTATGAGTACTGCCCTTGCATAACAGGGTTATCTTCCCTGGGGCGTTCGGGAACCATTCCCGTAGAGGTTCTTGCTGCTCGGCATTTGCCTCGCCCTTGGGGCCAGCTGGGGCTTGGGGCCCTTGTTTGGCCCTGGGTAGGGATAAGGTGGGTGGCAATCCACCCACCTACCCAGGTGGGTGGATTGCCACCCACCTGGGTAGGGATTGGTACTGTGCTGGTTAGGGCGTCAAGGTGTTGCACAGCCTGCCACCTAAGCGCCGGCCGGTTCCTGTTGCCTCTGGGGACGGTGTACTTTTGTGGGGTTTTTCTTTTGTTTTTATTTTCATGCCTGGTGGGGGTCTGCATAGTGTGGCTATAGTTCCACTGGTAGTGTTTGGTGGCCCTCTGCTAGGCCCCCGTGATTGTACACGTCACAGGGGTTTTCAGTGCTATACTCTACCCTCTTGTTATGTTTGGGTTTCTTAACCGGTTAGCAACACCTTGCCCGGGCTTCCCGTAGTTGTTACCCTACGGGCCCTGGAAATCCCTGTCTGGGCTCGGGGACCAATGAATGTGTCTTCCGGGTTCCAACCCGTCTTGTACGGGATTGTTGGTTGCTGTGCCCTTGTCTCCCGGTGACAGTCGCCATTTTACCTCCGTCATGTTGCCTGTTGGGTCACTGACACCTTGACCCAGAGTCTTGCGAGAGATTCTCTGCTTGTTCTCCAGTACTCTCCTGATGTTATTACTGTTCAGAGTACAGGCGGCATCCGTGTTGCAAGCTCGGTTAGGTTGCTGCAACATGCTAGGTTGGTTTCCCACTCGGATGCCCCGAGGCCACCCCGTTTGGTTCGGTGCTGTTCGCCCATTTCCCTCCCTGTTCCCGGCTCCGGACCGTCTGCGGGTTTCGGGTCGGGGCGGGGTTTAGTTGGGGCAGAGACTCGGGCGGTTTTCGGGGGCTGCCCCGTTCGGGTTGGGGGACGGAGGTTTTAGAGCCTGTTCCTCCTGCCAAGGTTTCTGGGGCTTACCAGCGGCCCTTTTCTTGCTGCCTTTCCCATGGACTCTTGCTTTCTTTAAGGGCGGAGGGCTTGGAGGACGGCTCTGCCCCGGGCCTCTTTTGTTGGTTCCCGGGGCTGTGGGGGATGCCTGCTTGCAGTTCTGTGGCGGTTTGCCCCTGTCTGGGGTTTCTGCTGTTGGGCAGTGTTTTTCGCCCATCCAGTCTGCTTGCTTCCCACATTTGCTTGCGTGTTTTTGTATATTTAGTGTCAGGCACAGCCCCTGCTGGCGGCCATTTTTGTCTGCCGGTTTCCTGGCGTGGCCACCAGGGCGGCGTTGTGGTTTGTTTACATACGCCTGGGTGTGCGAGCGATCGTCTCGGGTGAGTTTTCGCCTTTTTTCAGGGTTTCTTATTCTCCTCTTGTCGTTTCTTTGCTTTTCTAAATGGAGTCAAGTCAGAGTGGGAAAATGTTGTAAGTGGAGTGCCTCAAGGCTCTGTCTTGGGACCTCTGTTGTTTATAATATATATAAATGATTTAGATTCAGGTTTGAGTAGCAACATTTGCAAATTTGCCGATGATACGAAAATCGGTAGGGAAATTAATTCGGAGGAGGACTCACTATCACTTCAAGTTGATCTAGATAGGGTTTTGAAATGGTCAAAGGACTGGCAGATGCAGTTTAATGCTGATAAATGTAAACTCTGAGGCTAGGTAATGATGATAGAGTTACAAGATACGAGCTAGATGGTGTTGAGATTGGCGAAGTCGGATTGCGAAAGGGATCTGGGAGTTATAATTAGTAAGAATTTAAAACAAAAGGATCAATGCATAAATGTTCGTAATAAGGCAAATAGGACACTCGGATTTATTAATCGCAGCGTAAGTACAAGACACCTGGTGTGGTTCTCAAGCTATATCTTGCTCTGGTTAGGCCCCATTTAGATTATGCAGTTAGTTTTGGTCGCCATATTATAGAGTGGATATGGGTTCACTTGAGCGTGTCCACCGTAGGATGACTGGGTGGTTCCCCCAATTGGGGGTCTTTCATATGAGGAAAGATTACAGGCTTGGTTTGCATTCGCTGGAGGGGCGAAGAGTTGGGGGTGACGTGGTGGAGGTTTGCAGGTGGATGAATGGACGTGACGGGGGGATATTGGTTGGGTATTGAAAGTGTCACACAGGACGGAGCGCGAAGCAGTGGGTGTGGGTTGATAAGTTTGGATTTGGGAGGGACTTGGTGGGTGCGGTTCGGTGGCAGGGTTGTTGATTTGTGGAGCCAGTTGCCGCGTTGGCGTTGTGGAGGTGGGGTCCTCGATTGTTTCGGGCGCGGGTTGGACGTGTGTATGAGTGGGATTGGGTGTTGTAAATAGAGCTGCCTCGTATGGTCCAATAGCCTTCTGCAGCTGCCTTTGTTTCTTCTTGTTCTTATGTTCTGGTGTTTTCTGCCCGTTGCTTGTTCCTCTGGGAACGTTGGGGTTGATTTTACACGGGGTTTTCCTTTTGTCTGTTTTGGGTCTGGGCCTTTGGGTTTGGGCTCAGTGTCCCTGGCTGGTATGCTTGCTCCCACACCTTGTCCCTCAGTTTTTCGGTCTGTTATGACCGTTTTCCCAGGGGGTTCTGTCAGGGGGCTGTGCTTTGCCTTTGTGGTGTTCTCCGCTGGCGAAATGTGGTGGTTTGGGCTCCCCCTGTTCGATTCTGGGTTCCTTTGGGTTCGTTGGTTTCGTTCCGGAGGTTTCTTCCTCTTGGGCCCCCTTTTGTGGGGTTCAGGGGACTGTTTCCTCGTGTGACCCGGTTCTGCCTTCTGGGGTACCGGGGTCTTCCTGGCTTGTAGACTGTTCTTTTTGGGTCTTGGCACATGTTATGGTTGTGCTGGGACTTTGAGGTTTTGCTGTCGAGGTTTGCCTTTTGATGCAGTTTTGTGCCACCTTTGCCTGGCCGGTGTGGTGCTCTCTGCCACTAGTTGGCGACTTGTATATTTTTCTTTTACAATGTATGTCCCCCTAGTTGTGCTTGCGGGGGTTGAGCTCTGGCTCTTTGGTCCCGCCTCTCACCCGTCACAGGTGTACAGGTTCCTGAGCCTATTGGGCTCGGTCATGTCTACACTCGAACTGTGTATGGTGTCAGCCTCCACCTCATTACTTCCTAGTGCTTTCCATTTGTCAACCACTCTGATACTGAGAAAGTTCTTTCTGCTATCTCTGTGGCTCTTTTGGGCACTCAGTTTCCACCTGTGTACCCTAGTGTGTGTTCCCCTTGTTCCATAGCCTGTCAATTCCTTTGGGAATCTTGAATGTGGTGATCAGGTCCCCCCTCACTCTTGTCTTCCAGCGAAGTGAGGTTTAATTCCCGTAGTCTATTCTCATGTTTTGTGTGTGTGTACGCATGTACATGTGTCCCTGTGTGTGTGCACATGTGTTTACACGTGTCACATATCTTGTGTGTATGTGTGTGTACTTTTTCTTTCTGATGGGGTTCTGTTCCCTTCTCTGTTGCCGGGGCGCTGGGGGTGCAGCTTGTTCTGTTGCCCCTCGCATGGTCCCGCTGTTGGTGGGCGCTTGGGTTGTCTTCCGGCCTCTGGTGTGGCAGTGGACGGCTTCTCCCCTTTTGGGGGGTTCAGCGCTGGTGGGGTGGGCTTTCTCCCTGCGCTTCGTCCTGTCATCTTAGTGGGTGCATTGGACGTGGTCGTTCCGCCCCATCCTTCTGGGGTTCCCGTCTGCTCTTTGCAGTCATGAGCTTTCCCATATGCAGTTCTTCTGGACTTCCTCCGTCTGCGCCCTGGATCCTATGCCCTCCTCGGAGGACTTTTGTCTCCTGTCCGGCTTCTGTTGGGGCCGGGTGCCTGGATGGTGGTCCTGGACCTCCAGGTCACTTCTTGGCACGTTCCTCTCCAGTTTTCTGGGACTGGCACAGCTGGTGGTGGGGCTTCAGGTTTGCTGTTTTTGTTGCCTTCCCTATTTTGTAATGGGCACTTGGTATCATTTTTGCATCTTTACCGGATCTTAGTGCCCTGTCTGCGTCTGAGATTCGGTGTCTGGCCTACCTCGACGACTGGCTGGTGTGGGCTCCAGTCAGTCCGCTTGTCTGCTCACCAGGGTTGGTGCTTTCCAGATCGCCGGGTTTGGTTTCCTGGTGATCTGGAGTTTTTCCATCTGTTCCGTCTCGGGTTCGGACCTGGGCCTTGTTTAGGGCTATTGGGCCACTCATTGTCTTTCCTCCAGAAGTGTTACTGCGGCTGTGGTCCCGCCTTCGCTGTACATGAGGGGGTCCCGGGTTGCTCTGCGGTTGCTTGGGCGGTTGTGCAGGGGTCTGGACTTCGACGTGCTGGTCTGCACGCGGAGTCGGGTTTGGCTTCGGCGTCTGTTTGGTTCCTTCGGAGACTCCCCTTCCGCCTCTTGCATTCGTTGGGTTCCTCCGGGGATCTTGTGTTGGTGCTGCGTCACCAGCTTCCTCTTGGGGTTTTCGGGGTTCCGTGCCTTGGCACCTCCCAGAGCCTTCGCTCGATGTGTTCACGGACGGGTCATCTCTCGGCTGGGGCTTTGTGACCATGCTCACCAGGTCGGCCGAGGTTGGTGGAGTCTGTCCGTCCGTCGGGCTCACAGCACGGTTTGGGAGTTCGTGGCTGTCTGGTTTGTACTTCAGGGTTTGGGTCCCTCGGTGCTCTACCGTTCAGCTCTGTTCGGACTGTTCTCTGGCGGTTCTTGCCGGACCCACAGGGGTTTGGCTATCGTGAGGTTCATGTCTGGGGTGTGTCCTGTGTCCTGGTGGACAGCTGTCTCGTTTTGTTGGCTCTGTCGGACGTCTGGACTCCTGGCCATGGACATTTTGGAGTCAGCGTGGTCTAGGCGTCGCCCATTTTATGTGGCGCCCTTTCCCACCTGCGAGGCATTCACGGTGGATGCTTTTCGGCAGGACTGGTCGAGGTGGGGGTACCTGTTCCTCTTCTCCCGGTCCAGCTGTTGCTTCAGGTTTTTGGCTCGGTTGCAGCCCATTTCCACGAGAGCAGTCCTTATGGTTTTCTTGGTGGCCGGCCCAGCCTTATTTTCAGACGCTGCTTGATAGGTGTCTGAACCCGGGGCTTTTCCGCGACTCCGCCTCTTTCGGCAGGTCGAATCGGTCCTGTACGTGACTGGTTAGGCCTTCTCCTCGGCTCTTCGCGTCTGGTATTTTGACGCGGATTTCACCATCTCTATGGTGTTCAGGTGGCTTTGTTGACGGTGTCCCACCTGCGAGCTTCGTCTTGGCGACAGTATGACGTTTCGTACGCTTTCTCGTGTTTTGTTTCACCTCCGGCCTGCTCATGCGTCGCCTGAGCCGTCCTGGTCCTGGATCAGGGTGCCTTCTTATCTTCTCCTCAGTTTGTGGTAGCCCCTTCGGTTCAGGTTTCTGCTCTTTGGTACTGGTGGTAGATTTACACGTGTGCTGCCTTTCCCCGTCCTGGCAACGGTCGAGACGGCTGCTTTCCGGAGGGGTTCTTGGGGTATTGATGCTTGATTGTTAGGCCGGGGTGCGTCCTGTGTTGTCCAGTTGTTTTTTTGCCATTGCCGGCATACCGTGTCTGGGGATGCGCTGTGGTTGATCTGGTTCCCCTCGTTCCTGTTTTCAGGGCTCGGTCTCCCAGGTCGTCCGCAGATTTTTCATTCTTCCAGCCTGTGGTCTGTCTTTGCGCCCGTGCTGTTCAGACTTTGCAGCTTTTGCTGCTGTGTTGGACGTCTAGGGCTCATTTCGGGCGCAGGGATTTGAGGGTCGCACAGGTTCTTGGCCGCCCATTCTTTGTGCATCTGCTCCTGTGCGCTCTTGTTGCCTTGGGTCGCAGGTTGCGCCCTGTTGTCTCGGCTTTGTGTTGCAGAGTTTGTGCGGCCGCCTCTCCGGGTTAGCCCTTTCTTTTCCTTC
>WNGS01005985.1:38686-48830 GCA_020271785.1 Procambarus virginalis
TGGTATCGTGAGAAAAACCTAGTAAACATCTGGAGAGAAGGGACTTTGTGACAACCCCTCAACTAGGTCAGGGGAGGTTTAATCCTGCCTAACAGGTTATACGATTCTACGACCAGGTGACAAAGATTAAGCAAGAAAGAGAAGGTGGGGGACTGCATTTTCTTGGATGTAGGAAAGCCTTTGAACAGTCCACAAAGAGGCTGTGACAAAGTTGGAGATAGACAGGCAGGAGTAACTGGAGGGTCTCCGTGGATAAGGGAGTTCCTAAGCAATGAAGCAGACGAGTACAGTGAGGGGTGAGACTCAGATTGGCGGAAGTCACCAGTGGGTCCACAGGGTCGTACTCGGACCCATATCTGTTTCTGATAATTGTAAATGATCTCATGAGGGATAAGACGTTTCCTCTCAATGTTTGCGACGATGCCAAAATTATGAGGAGGATTAAGACAGGACCCCCCCTCTCCCCCACCCCCCAAGCCCTCGTCCTCCACCAGTCTCCCCGTGCCAGGTCCCCCAGCTCCCACTCACCCCAGATCCCAAAGGTCCCCCCCAGAGGAGAGCAGAAGGAGTCAGTTTCAGGGTGATGTACTCGAACATAGATGGGATCACAAGCAAGACAAGTGAACTAAGGAAAAGAGCACAAGAATTGAACCCAGATGTAATCGGACTCACTGAAACAAAACTCTCTGGAATCCAACGAATGCCGTGTTTCCCCAGGAGTACACAGTAATAAGGACAGAGAGGGAAGGTAGGGGAGGAGGCGGAGTGGCCCTACTCATGAGAAAGGAATGGAGTTTTAAGGAGATGGCTATCCCGGGCTGTGAGGAGTTCAGAGACTACATAGCAGGCACCATGGCAATGGGAGGACCAAGAATAGTAGTAGCAGTAATATACAACCCTCCACCAAATGACAGAAGACCCAGTCAAGAGTATGAAAACAACAACATGGCAGTTAACACTATAATTGAGAGGGCAGCCTCTGCTGCCTGTAGAAATAGATCCCACCTGCTCATCATGGGCGACTTCAATACGGAAGGATTGACTGGGAGAACAAGGAACCGCATGGAGGCGAGGATACGTGGAGAGCCAAACTATTGGAGGTGGTGACAAGAAACTTTTTAACCCAGCATGTCGGAGAACCCACAAGGATGAGAGGCAATGACGAACCAGCGAGACTCGACCTAGTCTTCACTCTGAACGACTTCGACATAAGAGAAATCGGTTTTGAGGACCCAGTAGGAATGAGCGACCACAGTGTACTGGTGTTTGAGTACTTGATGAAGAAGGGTTATTGAACTCGAGGAGGGATACCGAAACCAAAAGGTTAGCATACCGAAAGGGAAACTATGAGGGGATAAGAAAATCCTAACAGATATAGCATGGGAAACAGAGCTCAGGGGAAAGACGGCCCAAGATATGATGGATTACATCACGCAGAAGTGCAAGGACGCAGCAAACAAGTTTGTCCCAGTCCAAAAGGAAAACAGAGAAATGAAAATGAGAAACCCATGGTTTAATCAGAGATGTAGGCTAGCTAAGCAGCAAAGTAAAAGGGCATGGAGAAACTATAGGAATAACAGGACACTGGAGAGCAGAGAAAGATACCAGAATGCCAGGAATGAATATGTCAGGATGAGAAGAGAGGCAGAAAGACAATACGAAAATGACATCGCAAGCAAGGCAAAGACTCAGCCTAAATTGTTGCATAGCCACATCAGGAGAAAAACAACAGTAAAGGAACAGGTTATGAAATTAAGGATAGGGGCAGAAGGATTCACTACAAATGACAAGGAAGTGTGTGAGGAGTTGAATAAGAAATTCCAGGAGGTCTTCACATTAGAGCAAGGAGAAATTCCAGAGGTAAGAGAGGGAATAGCTAACCAGGAACCACTGGAAGACTTTGAGATTACCAGCGGGGAAGTAAGGAAGTGTTTACTAGAGTTGGATGTGACAAAGGCTATAGGCCCAGATGGAATCTCCCCTTGGGTTTAAAGGAAGGAGCAAGAGCACTGTGCCTACCACTCTCCATAGTGTATAACAAATCACTGGCAACAGGGGAACTGCCAGATATTTGGAAAGCAGCTAACATAGTCCCGATATACAAGAAAGGGGATAGACAGGAGGCACTGAACTACAGGCCAGTGTCCCTAACCTGCATACCATGCAAGCTGATGGAGAAGATTGTGTGAAAAAAACTAGTGGAGCATCTGGAGCGAAGGAACTTTGTAACACAGCATCAACATGGGTTCAGGGATGGCAGGTCCTGCCTCACAGGGTTACTTGAATTCTACGACCAGGCAACAAAAACAAGGCAAGAAAGAGAAGGGTGGGCAGACTGCATATTTTTGGATTGCCAGAAAGCCTTTGATACAGTGCCACACAAGAGGCTAGTGCGAAAGTTGGAGATGCAGGCTGGAGTGAAAGGGAAGGTACTCCGGTGGATAGAGGAGTACCTAAGCAACAGGAGACAACGAGTCTGTGTGAGGGGTGAGGTCTCAGATTGGCGAGACGTTACAAGTGGAGTCCCGCAGGGGTCAGTCCTTGGACCTATACTGTTTCTGGTATATGTAAATGATCTCCCAGAGGGTATAGATTCGTTCCTCTCAATGTTTGCCGACGATGCAAAAATTATGAGGAGGATTGAAACAGAGGATGATAGTAGGAGGCTACAAGATGATCTAGATAGAGTGAGTGAATGGTCCAACAAATGGCTGTTGAAGTTCAACCCGAGTAAATGCAAAGTAATGAAACTAGGCAGTGGAAACAGGAGGCCAGACACAGGATACAGAATAGGAGATGAAGTACTTAATGAAACAGACAGAGAGAAAGATCTAGGAGTTGATATCACACCAAACCTGTCTCCTGAAGCCCACATAAAGAGAATAACGTCTGCGGCATATGCGACGCTTGCTAACATCAAACGGCGTTCAGGAACCTGTGTAAGGAATCATTCAGAATCTTGTACACCACATATGTAAGACCAATCCTGGAGTATGCGGCCCCAGCATGGAGCCCGTACCTTGTCAAGCACAAGACGAAGCTGGAAAAAGTCCAAAGGTATGCTACTAGACTAGTCCCAGAACTAAGAGGCATGAGTTATGAGGAAAGGCTGCGGGAAATGCACCTCACGACACTGGAAGACAGAAGAGTAAGGGGGGACATGATCACAACCTACAAAATCCTCAGGGGAATCGACCGGGTAAACAAGGAGAACTATTCAACACTGGAGGGACGCGAACAAGGAGACACAGGTGGAAGCTGAGTACCCAAATGAGCCACAGAGACATTAGAAAGAACTTTTTCAGTGTCAGAGTAGTTAGTAAATGGAATGCACTAGGAGGTAATGTGGTGGAGGCTGACTCCATACACAGTTTCAGTTTTCATATCCTCTTCATATCCTCTGCCGCTGATCTTATCCTCTTGAAGTGGTGCTATCTCTGCTGTTTTTAGTATATCAGGAATAACGCCAGTATCTAGGCTTTGTCTCCACAGAATGTGGAGGGCCTGCGATAGGGATTTTTTACAGTTCTTGATGAATATGGAGTTCCAAGAATCCGGGCCTGGTGCAGAGTGCATAGGCATACTGTTTATGGCTTCTTCAAAATCCAGTGGGGACAGGGTGATATCTGATATATGATTTGATGTTGGTATCATATCCATGAAAAATTCATTTGGGTTATCGATCTTTAGTGCGTTTAATGGCTCGCTGAAGACAGAGTCGTACTGTTCCTCAGTAGCTCGCTCATTTCTTTGTTGTCATCGGTGAAAGTTCCATCTCCCTTTCGCAGGGGCCCGATACTAGATGTGGTTTTTGATCTTGACTTTGCATAGGAGAAAAAATATTTCGGATTTCTCTCTATTTCACTGATGGCCTTTTGCTCTCTTTGCCTCTCCTGGGTTTTGTATGATTCTTGTAGCTTGAGTTCAATTGTTCCTATTTCTCTACCTAACTTTCTTCGCCGTTCTTGAGATAGGGTGCGACTCTCAAGTTGTTCCGCGATTCGTTTTCTTCGCTTATATAGGGAACGACGTTCTCGTTCCAATCTGCATCTCTTCCTCTTTTTTCTTAGGGGGATGCGGTTTGAACATATTTCTAGTGCTACTGAGTTAATTTTTTCCAGGCACTGGTTCAGGTTCGCATTTTCTAGCTGTTCTTCCCAGTTTATTTCTGCGAAGTCCTGGCTTATTTGCTCCCAGTTTATCTCTTTCTTATTGAAGTTGAATTTGCTGAAATCTCCTCCACCGGGAATCTGGACTGGTTTTGAAGGTCTATTCCCCATGGTTGTCATAACTTCAATTAAGTTGTATTCTGAGTAACAGGTATTTGTAATCATTATGTTCCTGATCAATTCATCATTATTAGTGAAAATGAGGTCCAGCGTGTTCCCCTTCCTAGTTGGTTCTACTATTTGCTGGTTTAAGGCAAACCTGTCGCACATCCGTAGCAGGTCATTTGCATGTGCCTGTTCATTAAGGCTACTTCCTGGTATTCTTTCTGATATTACTGTATTAGCCAGGTGCTTCCATTTCAGGTGCCGTAGGTTGAAGTCCCCAAGCAGGATGATGTTCGGAGCTGGATTTGTGAGGTTTTCCAAGCAGTGTTCTACTTTCATTAGTTAGTCTTTAAACTGCTGAGGGTTTGCCTCCGGTGACTTATATACAAGGACAATAACTACATTTATAATCTCTATTTTGATTATCAGCACTTCCACCATATCATTTGAGGTGTTTAGCAGCTCAGTACAGATGAGTGTGTCTTTGATGTATAGGCTGACCCCACCCTGAAGCCGGTGTTTCCTATCACATCTGAAAAGATTGTACTCTGAGATCCATATTTCACCATCATGGTAGTCCTTTGTGTGGGTTTCTGTTAGGGCTGCAAACACTGCATTTGCCTCTTGGAGGAGACCATCTATAAAGTGAACTTTGTTGGATTTGCGTGTTTTTATACCGTGGATGTTGGCAAATATAAATGATGTTATCGTGTTAGTGGAAGTGCTGGATGCCTTACTTGGTGTTAATATCTGAGGCTCTGGTAAGGAGGCCACTGTGTTTGCGTCCTCTCTAGCATTTGACCGAGTTGGTGATAGAGTCTGGTCATTTTTAGCCATTCTCTCCTCCTCTTGCTAAAAAATTATCCCGGTCGATGGAGTAGTGGCTGTTTTCACAGTGGCGGTCTGTCAGTTTTATTCGCCTGGTACCTCTTATATGAAAAGCTGGACATTCAGCATTGAAGCACTCTTTCCTGTTAAAAGAGTTCTTGCAAATTTCTGGGTGAAAGAATTCACAGCTTTTGGTACATTTACCTGTATTGAGGAGGTAATTAGAGCACTGGGGTCATTTGCAATAGTAAGTGTTGTGCATTATTTTAATACTTGGAAATTAGAGTACTTGCCGTGTGTGTTATTGCAAAGGGGGTTGTCAGTGATGGTGATTGTTGCTAGTATTGAGCAATCACTGTATGTGATTGCAGTTCAGTAAGTCATTGTGGGGCAGTGTTCTTGAGGGTTCATGCCCTGTATGTTATTTACTAGTGTTCAGCAGTATTGTCATTGCAACCGGATTGTAACGTAAATCAATATGATTTGTTAGTGTGATTTGTCATTGTCGTGGGTGAACTCGGCTGTAGACGAGTACTTGGGTATACATATATTCTCCTGTTTATCTGGTAGGACATCGAAGTCCAGTATTCAGTGACGTGATTGCGAGGCAATTAATATAACGTAACCAAGGGAACGCCCATTGCTTTAAGAGAATTTGTTCTTTGACAATTTGAGAAACGTAGAATACGTTTGGGTTAATTTACTTTCCTGCAAGCAGCTACGGTAGTCTCAAGGAGCCTAGCCACCAGCCAGATAAGAAATTAGAGTATTGTCTGTCGTAATTAACGGTGAGTGGGCCGGGTAATTAACGTGTTTCAGGAAGTCAAAGTAATTAAATTCGATCCTTCTTTGATTGACTCACACGAAGGCTCCATTGTTCCATTAACGTAACGTCGTTATTTATCTGCCGGAAGTACCGGCACTTGATTGACTCGTGGGAGGAGTAACGTCATTTTAGAATAACGTAAACGTGGTGATTAGCGTCCTTAATCACCTGAATTGGTCTGAGTATGGAAGGCTCAGACGGAATTCATACCTTAATGTAAATTGCTGAGCCAGTGTGAAAGGTTGCGTATTTAATTGTTTAATTATTGATTTTTAGGATAGTAATTAATTACTCTAAAGGTAATCACGAGTGATTACCGTTCTCTTAGCACTTTGGACATTGTAAAATCAGAGTTTACCATCGCTGAGTGATTAGTAACCGATTAACGTAAATTAACGTAACTAGTAAAGAGATTAATCAGCTGTCTGGTAGTACAGGGATTAATGGGATTTTCTCCCTGAATGCTCGACGGGTAGAGTGTTGTGTAATTTCCGCGTTACTAGTGACAGTTGTAAGAGTTATTAAATTAACGTAAATGTTACCTTGTTATTAACGTAAATCAAAAGTGTTATTTGATTGTTGATCGTCCGTGGGACGGAGTGTTAACGTAAAGATTAATTGTGGAAGGGTTGCTGAAGTTGCCAGTGTCATTGATGTCAATGACATCAATTAGTCATTGTTGTCATTGAAAGTCTACTGATTTGATTGCATTGCAACCGCTATTGCAGGTGTAGACTGCACTGAGGCGTAGAACAGTTAGGAGGTTACTGGAGACGTGTTTCAGAACTCACTGTGTCATTTGTTGTAATTGTGATTATAGATCTGTTAGTTCTTGTTGCTTGTTGATTCCTCTGTGGGCACGCTTATGTTCGAGTTAGTTCATTATGCAGTCCGAGGGGCTGGTGTCTAGCTGTCATCGATAGTGTCACAGGAAGGATTTCGAGTAACGTCATTGACATTCTTTTGTTTTGTTGTAGTAGTTAGTACTTTATTGAATAAACTAAGTTGTTATGTTAACACTGTCTTTTCGTTACACCCCCACACATTATAATGGTATGCAAGTGTTCTTCACACTCGACTATTAAAATTGCGACTGATTCATAGGTTTTGGACTAAATATACGGCACCACACAACAATAAATTATTGTTGTGAGAGCCCAGGACCTACTCGCTAGATTCGCTTCTGCGAACGGCGAAAGTTGACGGCCTAGTGGAGGGGATTTCAACTTTTGGGGTCTCGGCGTTTGCTCGCGCCTAGTCAATTGTTCATACAGGGTCCCAAAGTGAGGAATGAGCTGCTTACTACACTGGTGTGTTAGCTAAGCAAGTCCTTCCTCAGGCGACCCAATTGAATATCACGACAGGAATAAAGGTTAAAGGATTAAAGAAAATTTGTAAATTTTCCGAGCTCAATTCCTCAACCATTTCATTTATTCCACTTTATCTCAAAACTCTCACAGGGACATAATCACCACATTCAACATTCTCAAAGGAATTGATAGGGTAGATAAAACCAGGCTATTTAACACAAGGGGCACACGCACTACGGGACACAGGTGGAAACTGAGTGCCCAAATTAGCCACAGAGATATTAGAAAGAACTTTTTTAGTGTCAGAGTGGTTGACAAATGGAATGCATTAGGAAGTAATGTGGTGGAGGCTGACTCCATACACAGTTTCAAGTGTAGATATAATAGAGTCCAATAGGTTCAGGAACCTGTACACCTGTTGATTGACGGTTGAGAGGCGGGACCAAAGAGCCAAAGCTCAACACCCGCGCGCACAAATAGGTGAGTACACACACACACACACACACACATACACACAGTACGAAGTACTTACGAAGAGGTGAAGTACTTAATGAAACGAACAGAGAGAAAGATCTAGGAGTTGATATCACACCAAACCTGTCTCCTGAAGCCCACATAAAGAGAATAACGTCTGCGGCATATGCGAGGCTGGCTAACATCAGAACGGCGTTCAGGAACCTGTGTAAGGAATCATTCAGAATCTTGTACACCACATATGTAAGACCAATCCTGGAGTATGCGGCCCCAGCATGGAGCCCGTACCTTGTCAAGCACAAGACGAAGCCGGAAAAAGTGCAAAGGTATGCCACTAGACTAGTCCCAGAACTAAGAGGCATGAGTTACGAGGAAAGGCTGCGGGAAATGCAACTTACGACACTGGAAGACAGAAGAGTAAGGGGAGACATGATCACAACCTACAAAATCCTCAGAGGAATCGACCGGGTAAACAAGGATAAACTATTCAACACTGGGGGACGCGAACAAGGGGACACAGGTGGAAACTGAGTACCCACATTAGCCACAGAGACGTTAGAAGGAACTTTTCAGTGTCAGAGTAGTTAACGGATGGAATGCATTAGGCAGTGCTGTGGTGGAGGCTGACTCCATACACAGTTTCAAGTGTAGATGATAGAGCCCAGTAGGCTCGGGAATCTGTACACCTGTTGATTGACAGTTGAGAGACGGGACCAAAGAGCCAAAGCTCAACCCCCGCAACAGCACAAATAGGTGAGTACAAATAGGTGAGTACACACACACATACACGTACTTTCACTGCCCCAATCTCTGGCCCCTACAGTGGCATGGGGAGGAAAATGACCGCTAGAACAGGATGCTAGATGGATAGGAATCCATCTAGCATTGTCCTAAACACTTGCATCAGTGACAGAAGTGTAGACGCGTGAGATACACCATATTTGCGTCAAGCAGTGTGTGGGGCGGGCACTACTGTGTGTGTGGGGAGGGCACGACTGTGTGTGTGTGGAGGGCACTACTGTGTGTGTGTGGAGGGCACTACTGTGTGTGGGGAGGGCACGACTGTGTGTGGGGCGGCCACGACTGTGTGTGTGGCGGGCACTACGGTGTGTGGGGCGGCCACGACTGTGTGTGTGCGGGCACGACTGTGTGTGGGGAGGCACGACTGTGTGTGGGGAGGGCACGACTGTGTGTGGGGAGGGCACGACTGTGTGTGGGGGGGCACGACTGTGGTGGGGCGGGCACTACTGTGTGTGTGGCGGGCACTACTGTGTGTGGGGCGGCCACGACTGGTGTGTGGCGGGCACGACTGTGTGTGTGGGGAGGGCACGACTGTGTGTGTGGAGGGCACTACTGTGTGTGTGTGGAGGGCACTACTGTGTGTGGGGAGGGCACGACTGTGTGTGGGGCGGCCACGACTGTGTGTGTGGCGGGCACTACTGTGTGTGGGGCGCCACGACTGTGTGTTGGCGGGCACGACTGTGTGTGGGGAGGGCACGACTGTGTGTGGGAGGGCACGACTGTGTGTGGGGAGGGCACGACTGTGTGTGGGAGGGCACGACTGTGTGTGGGGCGGGCACTACTGTGTGTGTGGCGGGCACTACTGTGTGTGGGGCGGCCACGACTGTGTGTGTGGCGGGCACGACTGTGTGTGTGGGGAGGGCACGACTGTGTGTGGGGAGGGCACGACTGTGTGTGGGGAGGGCACGACTGGTGTGGGGAGGGCACGACTGTGTGTGGGGCGGGCACGACTGTGTGTGTGGGGCGGGTACGACTGTGTGTGTGGGGCGGGCACGACTGTGTGTGTGGCGGGCACGACTGTGTGTGGGGAGGGCACGACTGTGTGTGGGAGGGGCACGACTGTGTGTGGGGCGGGCACGACTGTGTGTGGGGGAGGGCACGACTGTGTGTGGGGAGGGCACGACTGTGTGGGGGAGGGCACGACTGTGTGTGGGGCGGGCACGACTGTGTGTGTGGCGGGCACGACTGTGTGTGTGGGGAGGGCACGACTGTGTGTGGGGAGGGCACGACTGTGTGTGGGGAGGGCACGACTGTGTGTGGGGAGGGCACGACTGTGTGTGGGGAGGGCACGACTGTGTGTGGGGAGGGCACGACTGTGTGTGGGGCGGGCACGACTGTGTGTGGGGAGGGCACGACTGTGTGTGGGGCGGGCACTACTGTGTGTGGGGCGGGCACGACTGTGTGTGGGGAGGGCACGACTGTGTGTGGGGCGGGCACGACTGTGTGTGGGGAGGGCACGACTGTGTGTGGGGCGGGCACGACTGTGTGTGTGGCGGGCACGACTGTGTGTGGGAGGGCACGACTGTGTGTGGGGAGGGCACGACTGTGTGTGGGGAGGGCACACTGTGTGTGGGGAGGGCACGACTGTGTGTGTGGCGGGCACGACTGTGTGTGGGGAGGGCACGACTGTG
>WNGS01005987.1:0-12744 GCA_020271785.1 Procambarus virginalis
AATGTTATCCCTACAGACAAAAATCAGAAGATACAACTAACGATTTACTATAAAACCAAAAAACGGCCAGCCTTCTCATGAAAACTCTCCAGACACGAAGCAGAACGCTCTAAAAGAGATAAACGTCGTCTATGCCTTCAAATGCCCTCTTGGGGACTGTAAGCCTCAAAAAACTCAGTATATAGGCAAGACAACAACACCTCTTTCCAGGCGTTTAACGATGCATAAGCAACAGGGCTCCATTAAGGAACATATATTCTCTCTCACAACCAAACCATCACCAGAGAAACCTTAACAAACAACACAGAAATCATTGATAGATACAGCGACAGCAGGCGGCTTGACATCTGCGAGGCACTACACATCAAGAAGTCAACACCAGCAATCAACAGCCAATTAACGCACAACTATATTCTACCCACTTCAAGACTCCGCTCCAATATAGAAGCATCAAGAAATATGGGCCAATAGGCCTTCTGCAGTTCTACTAGTACCCAACCTCTACTTCTACAAATCTATACCCCGTTTTCCATGTTCTGTTTCACCCCACTATTGTATTACATCACCTCACCCAAATGCAGGTATAAGAGCCAATGTTGTTTCATAAAGCATAAGTTGTGTGTAGATAAACTAAAGTCTTTGAAAATGTAATAAGTTTTACGAAACGCGCTCAAGTGTCGCGTCAGACTAGAAATAAAAATGAATTTTGGAGAATTGATTTTTCATTTACCGTCACCAGTAAAAAGAAACATAAGGAAAATAGAGAAAACTCGTGTTAGAATTATTAATCTTATTTTTTCGGTCATATTTAATAATATATGTCTACAGGAAAGACTGCTACCAAAATATACCATATATATATATATATATTATATATATATATATATATATATATATATATATATATATATATATATATATATATATATATATATATATATATATATATATATATATGTCTCATTGAATATGACCGCATATTCTGTATTTACTATCTTCTGATTTAGGGCTTCTATCCCTCTAACTATTTTCTTAGCATCAGGGCTTAGCTGAAATAGGAGTTCTCCAAAACTCATTTTCGTAATTTCCAGGTGAAGAAAAGAGGTAAATTACTATAGAATGTATTACACTTATTTATACAATATGCACAACGTTTCGAACCTCCATGGTTCATTCTCAAGTGAAGGAATTTTACAATGTGATTGATTTTATACCCGCACTGGGTCAGGTGATAAGACAATAAATGTGAAAACAAAGGGGGATACAAAGGGGATATAAGTGGGGTCAAACATATGAACATAAGAATATAGGTAACCGCAGAAGGCCTTGGCCCATACGAGGCAGCTGGTATCTACATACAAAGATTAATCCAGTGTAATTGGCCTGTTATGTTGTACATTGTCTTCTGTGTTGGCATCGTTATGTTTTGGCCTTGTCCTTACTCTCATTGTGGGTAGGGTAAATAGTTCCGTGATTTGGGTGAAAGATTACAAGATTAAAGGAACATTACAAATTCTTGAAGCCATCCACATAAGAATAGAACAACCTACCATGAACACCCAAATAACGGAACTATTTACCCTACCACACTGGTCCTGGCACTGGTAGTGGAGTAAAGTCCTGGCACTGGTAGTGGAGTAAAGTCCTGGCACTGGTAGTGGAGTAAAGTCCTGGCACTGGTAGTGGAGTAAAGTCCTGGCACTGGTAGTGGAGTAAAGTCCTGGCACTGGTAGTGGAGTAAAGTCCTGGCACTGGTAGTGGAGTAAAGTCCTGGCACTGGTTGTGGAGTAAAGTCCTGGCACTGGTTGTGGAGTAAAGTCCTGGCACTGGTTGTGGAGTAAAGTCCTGGCACTGGTAGTGGAGTAAAGTCCTGGCACTGGTTGTGGAGTAAAGTCCTGGCACTGGTTGTGGAGTAAAGTCCTGGCACTGGTAGTGGAGTAAAGTCCTGGCACTGGTAGTGGAGTAAAGTCCTGGCACTGGTAGTGGAGTAAAGTCCTGGCACTGGTAGTGGAGTAAAGTCCTGGCACTGGTAGTGGAGTAAAGTCCTGGCACTGGTAGTGGAGTAAAGTCCTGGCACTGGTTGTGGAGTAAAGTCCTGGCACTGGTTGTGGAGTAAAGTCCTGGCACTGGTTGTGGAGTAAAGTCCTGGCACTGGTTGTGGAGTAAAGTCCTGGCACTGGTAGTGGAGTAAAGTCCTGGCACTGGTAGTGGAGTAAAGTCCTGGCACTGGTAGTGGAGTAAAGTCCTGGCACTGGTAGTGGAGTAAAGTCCTGGCACTGGTAGTGGAGTAAAGTCCTGGCACTGGTAGTGGAGTAAAGTCCTGGCACTGGTAGTGGAGTAAAGTCCTGGCACTGGTAGTGGAGTAAAGTCCTGGCACTGGTAGTGGAGTAAAGTCCTGGCACTGGTAGTGGAGTAAAGTCCTGGCACTGGTTGTGGAGTAAAGTCCTGGCACTGGTTGTGGAGTAAAGTCCTGGCACTGGTTGTGGAGTAAAGTCCTGGCACTGGTAGTGGAGTAAAGTCCTGGCACTGGTAGTGGAGTAAAGTCCTGGCACTGGTAGTGGAGTAAAGTCCTGGCACTGGTAGTGGAGTAAAGTCCTGGCACTGGTAGTGGAGTAAAGTCCTGGCACTGGTAGTGGAGTAAAGTCCTGGCACTGGTAGTGGAGTAAAGTCCTGGCACTGGTAGTGGAGTAAAGTCCTGGCACTGGTAGTGGAGTAAAGTCCTGGCACTGGTTGTGGAGTAAAGTCCTGGCACTGGTAGTGGAGTAAAGTCCTGGCACTGGTAGTGGAGTAAAGTCCTGGCACTGGTAGTGGAGTAAAGTCCTGGCACTGGTAGTGGAGTAAAGTCCTGGCACTGGTAGTGGAGTAAAGTCCTGGCACTGGTAGTGGAGTAAAGTCCTGGCACTGGTTGTGGAGTAAAGTCCTGGCACTGGTTGTGGAGTAAAAGTAAAATTGTAGGCACCGGAGAGTCAGTAGAGTGTTAGAGATGTAAGGAAGGTGTCGGTCCATGTACCGGGGTGGGCCAGGGGCATGCCGTGAAGGAAGAGGGTGTTGAAGCCACTCCATCTTCAACTTTAAGACAAAATATGTTAAAAACGTTCATGTTGAGAGAGGTAATTAGCGCGTCTGGTACACACCGTTAAGAGGCGGGGCATCGAGAGCTACAGCTGACTGGCCTTAGTCACAGACAGGTAAACAGGCGTCCCCCGGCCGCCTGTACCTCAGGCGACAGTTTTAGCGCTGGAGGCGGGGGGGGGCGCCGAGGGCGGGGGCAGGAGGGGCCGGAGGGCGAGGGGCGAGGGCGGGGGGCAGGGGGCGGGAGCGGCCGAGGGCGGGGGGCAGGGGGGGGGGGGCGGGTATATTTGACCTTGGGGCTCCCTCGTCGTCCACGTGTCTAGGTACACCATGCCCCCCCCCCCCCCCAAGCACAGTGGCCGCCTCCACTTATAAATGTCGTCATCACCGCTGCACAGAGTAAAGGTTTTATAATCCCTTTTGTGTGTCACCATCACACATAAATATTCCCCATCATAATGACACAGACAATGCTGCCAAATTAGCGTGTAACAAAGGTGAAGGTGAACTAGACTCAGGGATCCCCAGCCCTGCTGGCAAGACTATATTGTCCAAACACTCAGGTCTGGTAGGAGAGAAATTACTGACTGCCAAAGGCCTCAAAGCACCAGTATATAAATCTATGATTTGTTCAGATCCGAAACCTATGTTTACGGGCAGCACAAAACGTCCACCAGACTGTGACACAGTTCCTGGCCCCCGGCACCGCCCGCCTCTAGTGCTCACCTACATGTGCGGTGAGCACTAGAGCAATTCTCATGAGAGGAAATGTCAGCACTGTGGAGAAATGCCCGACAGACCACTGGAACATTATCTAACACAGTGCACAGTTACAGCCACAACAGACCACTGGAACATTATCTAACACAGTGCACAGTTACAGACTCATTAAGATTTCAACTTAGATTCAACAGAGCAGTTGTTGTTGTTAAACACATGGGACAAAATCTTACTGAAGCGACCATACGGGTCATAAATACTCATACTCCGCCCAAGTAAAACAGAAACAAGCAACACTTAGTGGGCCAGCCAGAGGCTTAGGGCCCGTGCAGGAATATCCCTGCGAAAAAAAACCTATATGTGCTTCCAAGGTCGAGTTAGGCTCCTGGCCCCGCCTTCCCAACGTTCTTAGATTAAAGTAATGACTCACATCTCACGCTTTTATTATAATTTTTTATAATATAATATTTGTTATAATTATTAAAATAAATCGAATTAGCTTCAGCGACTTTTGCATCTAAACTATTCCATTTACGGGCAGCTGTAACACTGAAACAGTTCTTCCAGGTGTCTCTGTGACTAGGAGTCTCCAGGTTCATTCTATGACCTCTTGCTCTGCTCTTCCCAGCTTTGAACGACGCTGCTTTGTCTACTTTCTAAAATTCCCTTAGGATCTTAAATGTTGTTATCATCTCCCCTCAGTCTATCCTTTCCCCCAGTGTGGTAAGGTCCAATTCTCCAGCAGTCTTTCCTCACAGCTCAATCCCCTCAGCTGCGGAACGAGTCTCGTTGCATATCTTTGGACCTTTTCTAGTTTCTCCTTGTCCTTTTCTTCGTAAGGATTCCATGCTGAGGATGCATATTCAGGAATCTTCAGGTAAGGGTCTCACCTTTACTGTATATAGCGCCCAGAAAACTCCTTTGTCCAAGTTTCTGAAGGATACGGGGATGTTGGCCAGTATGCCATATGTCGCTGTTGTTATTCTGCTATTGTGGGCTTCTGGTGTCAGATTTTAGATAACGTCAATTTCCAGATCTTTCTCCTTTTCGCATGAAGGGGAAGACTTCTTCTTCCCTTCAAGCGAAAGGAAGGAAAAGTTTCTATAATAGAAGTCTTATAGAAGGGAAGGAAAAGTCTTCCCTTCATACTGCTGTGCTGATCTTCGTATTCCTGTTCCAATGCTCATAACTCTGCATATGTCTGGGTTAAATTCCCAGCCATTTTTCAGACCACTTTTGGAGTGTTTCCAAATCCTCTTCCAATGCACCACAATCTAACCCTGACCTGACTCTTCTCATTAGTTTTGTATCATCTGCAAACATGGATATGAAGGAGTCAATTTCCTGTCAGGTCATTAACATATTAGAAACAGGATGGGCCCTAGAACCGACCCTTGGGTACTCCACTTGTAACCTCTCTCTCTACTCTGAGGTCTCTGCTCCCACTGTAACCCTTTGCGTCCTGCCTGATACTCTCTCATCCACCTTAGGACTTCCAGATGTACCAACCTGCTTGTCTAGTTTGAGTTGGAATCTTTCATGGGGACTGTATCAAATGCCTACTGACAGTCAAGGAATAGGCAGTCTGCTCATCCCTCTCTCTCTCTCACTCTCTCGTTTGATTTTTGTCATCTTGTTGTAGAACTCCAGCAAGTTTGTCAAGCAAGATTTTTCTTTTCTAAAAGTATGTTGATGCCGTGAGACAATATTGATCTGTTCTAAATGCCCTACAAGCCGGCTTTGGATCAGTCTCTTTGGCAACTTGCAGCAGATACTTGTTGGTGATACGGGTCTGTAATTTAATGGTGTCTATGTTACCCCCTTCTCGTAGATTGGCAACACATTAGCCATTTTACAGCAGTCAGGAAGGTCTCCCAATTTCTCAAGACGAATTCACTATTATGGCAAGTGGGCTGCACAATGTTTCAGCTGCCGCTTTTAGTATCATGACATTATTTTGTCTGATCCAACGGCTTTTGTCAAATCCAGTTCCTGCAGTTGCTTCTTTACTTCTTCTGATGTCACTGTTATTGCAATGAGGCTTTCCTTGTGGAATTTCCGATTCAATTTGGGCTCTAAGCTCTACTGGTAGATCAGGCTCCAGCTTGATACTTCTTTAAAGCCTATGTTAAGTTCCTCACATACCTCTTTATCATTCTCCGTGTGTCCTCCCACACTTTTGTCAAGTTTGATAACCTGCTCATTCACAGTCATCTTCCTCCTGATGTGACTATAAAACAGTTTTGGCTCGTATTTAGCCTGGTATGCAATGTCATTCTCGTATTGCTTTTCTCTCTTCTCTCTTCTCCTAATTTCTGTGCACTTAGTTCTGGCTCTTTGAACGCATTACGATTTCCTTCTGTTCTGTGTTATCTATAGTTTTTCCATGCTCTCTTGCTTCCAGACACTGTCTGGAAGTGTTTTCCTCTGCGTTTTCTTCCACATCCTATCCGCTCCAAGAATTGTCTGACCTTCTGGTATTCTCTCTTGCATGTTAGCCTTACTTTCTCCCCTTTGTTACTTTTATGGTCTTCATTGTCACTGCATGTATATATATTCAAAGAATAAAACACAATGGTCACAGTCTCTTAATGGCATTTCATAGTCAATGTTTTCAATGTCATTGAAATTCTGTGTAAAGATCACAGAATGGGATTGGGTGGTTATAAATAGGAGCTGCCTCGTATGGGCCAATAGGCCTTCTGCAGTTACCTTTTTTTCTTTTGTTCTTATCAGGTCTATCCTAGCTGGTTCGTCTTCACCCCTTCTCCTTGTTTGCTCCCTGACATGTTGTATCAGGAAGTTCCTCTCCTCTACTTCTACAAGCACTGCTCTCCATGTTTCATCTCTTGGGTCATTGTTTCCCAGATGATGTGCTGATGGTTAAAATCTGGCATTACCAGGACTTTGCTTTCAATCTATGGGCTGGGGGAGAGAGGGGGGGGATTGTGGTAGTCTTCTATCGTGGTCCCCACAAAATGGAACTACTGACCTTCCCACAGAATACTGCGGGAAGGTCAGATAAACAAGATGGATTTGTGAACCTACGTTAGGCTTTGACACTGTCAACTACCAAAACCTTCTTCTTAAATTACATCATTGTGGAGTCAGAGGACACTCCCTGCAATACCTCAAATCTTGCCTTACTGACAGGCTCCAGTATGTTTCTGTGAATAATTCCATTTCACCGACACTACCCATAAACATTGGTGTTCCACAGGGCAGCATACTTGGCCTTCTCCTCTTTCTCATCTACATTAATGACCTTCCAAATGCCTCTCAACTCCTCAAAACATTCTTATTTGCTGATGACACAACTTTCATTTTCTCCAGTCTTGACCCTCTTGCTCTAAATGTCACTGTGAATACTGAACTAAATAAAGTCCATCTTTGGCTAACTGCTAACAAACTCACCCTTAACACTGACAAAACTTTCTATATTTTGTTTGATAATAAATCCGCAAATGAAATTAAACTAAGAATAAACAATATACAAATCAGTAGTAAAGTTGATGGTAAATTCCTTGGTGTCCTCATCGATAACAAGCTGAATTTCCAGGGACACATTCTAAATATATCAAAAAAAGTTTCTAAAAGTGTTGGCGTTCCTTCTAAGATCAGATATTATGTACCTCGCCCTGCCCTGGTGACTCTCTATTACTCTCTCATCTATCCTTATCTCAACAATGGTATTTGTGCTTGGGGTTCTACTACCCAAAATCATTTACGTCCTCTAATTACTCAACACAAAGCTGCTATTAGGACAATATCTAACTCTGGCCCCAGACATCACTCGGTACCTTTACTCCAGTCTCTGAATATGTTAGATATTAAGTCACTGCACATCCTCTCTTGTGTACTCTATATATTTAAAACTCTGAATTATAATGTCAATCCTGACCTTAAAAGCTTCTTAGAAGGTTGTAACAGATCCGATGAGTACCACACCAGAAACAAATACCTATTTGATATTCCAAGAGTACGACTTAATCAAACTAGAAATGCTTTACAAATCAAGGGACCCAGAATGTGGAATGACCTTCCCAATCATGTTAAAGACTGTACCTCTCCCAACCAGTTTAAGATAAAAACTAAGTACTACCTAATTAACTCCATGTAACCTACCTTGCCCCTAAATGTCAACCCATGTCTTACTATTTTTAAACAATGCTGTTTGTTGTCCAAATTGTATATTGACTATTTTCTACCATGTTCCCCCCTTTTTTATATTTTATTTTTTTTTCGTTCAACGCAATTTATACTTTAAGCTCAATTACTATTAAGTTTTAGTCTAAGTGTTTTTTCCCCATCTCACCTTGCCCGAAACGCTATGCGTACTAGTGGCTTTAAGTATTGTATGTAGTAGCTCTATCTATAAATCCAACATTATGTTTGCAACTAATCCTCTATGTATATACTTTTACCTGAATAAACATTTGATTTGATTTGATTTGATTTTGATTTGATTTGATTTGAGTTGGCAACAGCAACCCCAGCCCTAGATAATTGAACCCCATCTCTAGCATACATGTCATTCCTTCCATAGAATTGGACCCAGTTATCTATGAAAGATATTACATTTGCTTTACAATATTTGTCCAGTCGACAATTGACACCAAGTGCCCTCGACAACCATTCATTGCCAACTCCCTTTCTTGGAAGAATGCCACATATGAAAGTAGAACAGTGCAAACTGGAACTAGCAGGTCCATTGTTCATCACAATGAAATGTGTGAAGTAAAACATGTGTATGGGGCAAGTAACAAAGTCAGTAGACTAACAGATGTTGTCACAGCTCATATAAGACTTGGCTACAAGTATCTCTGGCAGTTCGGCTTGTATAGGGATCTAGATGAAGTAAAGTGTAAAGTGTATGGACAAAGACAGGGACACACACTCGAACACTATTTCTTGGATTGTAGTAAAATTGAGCCATTTAGAGATAAATCTAAACTCATGTTGTATGATATGACAACCTATCTTATTACTTAGGATAAAATACCTGAAATCTTTGTACTGTATTCATATTTTGCTTCCAGTAGATAAACGAGATATGAGACTAAGAAACAAGTAGTGTATTGTGAAGACTAATAACAAACAGCAGCTCCCCTGTGACTAATATTTCCATTGTTCAAACAATTATGTATTAGCGATAAGACCTACCATTAATGTTGTGGGAACCGACCTGTGAGATTTATATTTATTTAATTTATATGAATTTATAAAGAATTTATATTATGTTAATTTATATCTTTCGATAGCAATTGGTATGATGTTAATTGGACTGTATTTCTGCAATATTTCTCCCAAATCGATCCTTACACATTAGGGGGGTTTATATTAAATTTATATATATGCAGCCAATCAAACTACAGTATTAACTACATATATTAGTAAATAAATTGGAGGTGCCTTATCTTATTGTACAGCAGGCTTAGTCCACTAGGTATAACTAGGATGTAGACACCAAATTATCCTCGTGTGAGGCTAGCTTTTATCACCCCAAGTAACTGATGTACCAAGATTAATTCTTGCTTCCTCTTCTTGTTCCTGTCAAAGGGCACTAGCTGTAAAGCCGGAATCCTAATATATGACAGCTATATCAGAGAAAACACTGTATATTATATAAGATAAGGACCAAGGCTTAATTGCCTGTGTTGAGTCGATCGTTCGTATTCTAACCGGTTCGCCCTTTATCTACCTAACATTAACTGGCCGGAAATGATTAGATAAATGGGTTTCGGTAAGACACTTCCCATGTTTATTGACAGAGTGTTGATGATGGTTGAACACTAATTTGGTCACCATAACACTTCGTCCAAGAGAATTATAGGAGCGGAACCAACGACTCTGTCTTAACAAACAATGCCTGACCTTCACCACAGACGCCTTGGCTCTTCTTGTCCAATGTCAATAAGTGATAGAAGGGTCATATTTACTCTATTTTGATACTGATATTTAGGTTAATTCAAATGAGATGTTTTTATGATGGTAAAAGTCCGAAGACTAATGTATTTAAGAATAATTCCTAACAGAATAGTTGGTGAATTTATAGTACTATGTGGCAATGATATCCCATTTTCTATTGACGGAAAATTCCACTACAAGCTACATTTTCTATGGGTAACTTGTGTATACAACACAGCAGTAATATTATCTGCCTATTGTATGTAATATTATTAAATGGTGTCAGGTTTTCCGACAAATGTATAATGACTTGCTGTAAATATGTAGCTCTTGAAATAGAACATTCTCTGTAACTACCTGACATTGTAACTATAAGGTGAGAAGGATAGATGAAATTGTTTATGTAATAATCTCCGCTGAGGGCTGATAAAGACCTTTTGTGCCCTCTGTAATGCTTTTTTCGCTACCGCTCACAGGATGAGTATGGGGTGCACAATAAACTACCACTCACAGGATGAGTATGGGGTGCACAATAAACTACCACTCACAGGATGAGTATGGGGTGCACAATAAACTACCACTCACAGGATGAGTATGGGGTGCACAATTAACTACCGCTCACAGGATGAGTATGAGGTGCACAATAAACTACCGCTCACAGGATGAGTATGGGGTGCACAATAAACTACCACTCACAGGATGAGTATGGGGTGCACAACTAACTACCGCTCACAGGATGAGTATGGGGTGCACAATAAACTACCACTCACAGGATGAGTAAGGGGTGCACAATAAACTACCGCTTACAGGATGAGTATGAGGTGCACAATAAACTACCGCTCACAGGATGAGTATGGGGTGCACAATAAACCACCACTCACAGGATAAGTATGGGGTGCACAATAAACTACCGCTCACAGGATGAGTATGGGGTCCACAATTAACTACCACTCACAGGATGAGTATGGGGTGCACAATAAACTACCGCTCACAGGATGAGTATGGGGTGCACAATTAACTACCGCTTACAGGATGAGTATGGGGTGCACAATAAACTACCACTCACAGGATGAGTATGGGGTGCACAACTAACTACCGCTCACAGGATGAGTATGGGGTACACAGGTCCTTGCCTGTGCAGCCATCTTTATGGTGGCCGAAGCACTGACATCTGTAAGAGCGCATGGGTTCTGGATTGTACGGCCTTAGACTGAACTGACCATATGTGAGGAGATGTAGAATCTCCTCAGCTAGTTTTCCTAGTTTCTAGAATAGGCTAGTCGCTCTAGGGACTCTAGAAACTGAAGCTTTCAAATTTACATATGCTTGTTGGGTGTCATATGAAAGCTTATGTTAAATGCTGTCAGTTAAAACTAATTAGAGGTCTGTGATTGCTCTGTAGAGAGAATTACAGCAAATTTTTCCTGTTCTGTGAAACAGAGAGATTGGGAGAGTGGTGTGAGAAGGTAGTATGACTCAAAAAACCGTTAGAGGTGGAGGAGGGACAGTGGGGCGAACGCTGCCTCCCCCCCACCAAGTGAGACAACAGCCACTGTCTTCAGGCCTACCCCTCCCTGTGACGTCATGCAACGCCACCAGGCGAGGGGCGTCTGTGATTGGTCTAGGCACCCCTGCTCCTATGCCGAGTTTTGGCGCCAAGAGCTGTTATTGGAAGCGGCATGAGGAACAGTGCCGGCTTCCTGCTGATTGGTCAAGACAAGGTAGGGGGAGAAATATGGGGATGTGAGTCTCTCTAGCCCGCCAAGAGTTCAGTTTGAATTGGGCAGCAAGGGTGTGAAGAGTGTCCAGGTGGGGGTGGCGGGCCTGCCACCCCCACCACCGTTATCGCTCCTGTCGTTCAGTTTACTCATGTTGCATGGCACTCCAGCCACCCTGGGTGTGTCGAAGCCCAAATTCGCGAGAAACTGGGACCGATAAATGCAGGACAGCCTCAGAGACAGTGATCACCCATGGGGCAGCTATCAGAGCCCCATGGGGTAGGTGACGCCGGCCAGTGTCACCCTTGTCACCCCAGTGTAAGAGCGAGTCATGCTCTAGTTGGTTGGGGTTTAGTGGTGATTCCCCATCCACATGTGTGTATGCCCCAGGCGCCACGTGGCCACCCCCTGGCCACCCGTCCGGCCCGGCCCGGCCCAGGCCACCCCCCTTTACCCCGCGCGCGAGCAGCCCGGGTGGGGTGGGGTGCTGTGACGTCACGCGCCACCCGTGGCCACCCTCCTGAAGGCCATGCGGTGGCCACATGTTAGGCCACCACCTTTGGCCACCCCCTTGGCCACATTCCCAGGACAGCCTAAGGCCACATCTTGTCGACGCACGAGGAGCAAGCTAAGTGTTGACAGCCAGGTGGTAAGGACCTGGGAAATGAGAAAATTGTGTGGACGGAAACGTGAGTACTTTAACAGTGTATAACAGGGTCTCAGTATTAAGAGAATAAGAGAAAAGTTGTGTGAGGCCCCTAGCCCGGCCAGGCTAGGGAAGCAGCTGAGACACCTGTCAGTGGCACGCCCAGGTGACTGTGGGGCAGTTTTTTTTTTTTTTTTTTTTTTTTTTTTTTTTTTTTTTTTTTTTATTGTTTTCTACCACAGACGTGGCCACACATTAACAATGCTAACCAGCATATATACATTTTCTTCTGTCCTCCATAGACAGGGTTAGAGATGTGTTAAACATATATTTGAAGGGTTTATTGAACAATCAACCACTGAAGGTGAGTCGGTGCTTTAAAAATGCTAAGCTAACCTATATACGTATTGAAATATAGCCTACTCTGAATAACCCTACAAGAGGCAATGGAAAGTAATTACTAATATACAAGAACATTGGAGCACAACTACCTTTCAATACTGTGAATGCATGTCTGTATATATGTATATGTGTGTGTATGTGTATGTATGGGTATAAAGTATATATGGAAGCTGATCAGAATTACATTTCACCTTTGTAAATGTACATTTATGACACTGTGTAGATGACACATCGAACACTTTATGTAAGGCATACATAAATCTGTGTATCTATGGATTT
>WNGS01005988.1:40288-54970 GCA_020271785.1 Procambarus virginalis
GGCGGCGTAAATGTGATATTTTTTTTTGGAAAATATCACGTTTAAGACCCAGGGTTTTCAGGTAAATTTAGAAATATCACGTTTAAGACCCAGGGTTTTTTAGGTGAAATATAGCACTCCCAGATTCGGAATTAGTGAAATCTCATGAGGAAAATAATTTCTGAATTTTAGAAGTACGTTAAGCGTTCTTATGAGGAAAATAAGTAGGAAAATTGTATAGAAAAAATTTAGAAAAAATCGTGTTTGTGTCACAGCATTTCCAGGTAAACTCTACGGACATATTTTACCAGTTTTCAACACCTCGTACTTTTTCAAAAGTCCATTTTCAGAGAATATTGTCTTAGACGTTTTGTTAAGGAAAACAGACATCTTAGTCGTGAAATTAAGTTTTATAATCATTTACGGCTGTTTCACCTGTGAAAAGACCAAAATTGAACAGAGTCCAGTTATAGACAGAAATTATTCAGAGACCAGTTTAAGCTCAAATTTCATCAGAGAGCTCAAATTTCATCAGAGTTCAGTTTGTGCATGGAAATAATCAGAGTCAAGTTTTACCCTGAAAATTAACAGAGTCCAATTAACCACAGAAATTCGTCAGAGTTCAGTTTAAGCTCAAAATTCGTCAGAGTCCACTTTGTCCCCGAAAATATTCAGAGTCCAGTTTGGGACAGAAATTATTCAGAGTCCACTCAGTGAGCAAAATTGACAGAGTCCATTTTTTACCAAAATTAGTCAGAGTCCGTTCGTAGACAGAAATTCATAAGAGTCCAGTAAAGGCCAAAATATTCAGAGTCCAGTAATGACGGAAATTAGGTAGAGTCCATAGACGACCAGATTTTAACAGAGTCCAGTTCATGATCGAAATTAATCAGAGTCCAATTGAAGAGCCAAATTTGATAGAGACCACATTTTCGCTACTAATAGCCCAATTTTAGCCTAATTTTAAACAGTCATATTTCAGATGTAGTAAATAAGATCCGAACAATTACCAAGTTCTAGCTCCTGTTCCCGCCTTAACCCACTCTCATAACATCTTTACTAACAGTCCAATCCACCTTAAATTTTTAACATTATTTCAAACATAGTAAATATGATCCGAACAATAACTGAGTTCTAGCTCCTGTCCTCAGCTTTGTTCCCTCTCGTATCTTCATTAATACCTATTCAATTTCCCTGAAACTTATACCCTCTGTATATCAGACACAGTAAATAAGATCAAGTCAGTTACCGAGCTCCAGCTCATGTCCCCACCTTAGTTTCATTTGTAGAAGTTCGTTAGTAACAGATCAATTTTCCCGAAATTTATAGCAGACATACTTCAAAACGTAGTAATTCAAAATCTAACAGTTAACGAGCTCCACAGATCTGTACGTAGTCTTACATATTCTCTAGTTCTTTCCATTTTATACAAGACTTAAACAACTATTACTACGCATCCTATCTTATTTTAACATGACTCATATGTAAATATACCCAACTCCTTCCTTCCATTACAAGTCCCAGCATGTTCACCGCCCATCTCACTACTCTTTCTACTTTGCATGTTCTTGCATGTGTTCCGCACATCTCAGTACCAACGCTTACAATCTCTCTCAATCCTTTACACGTTCGCACATGTTCTCAGCCTAACGTTTACAATTTTCTTCCATTCCTCCACTACATGTTCTTACCCGTTCATTACAGTCCCTTACATGTTCTCTGTACAACTTTTATACTCAGTATTCATGTTCACAGTATTCATTAACTTTTCTTACATGTTTCTGTGTTCTTTGCCATATTCCCATATGTTCCTCTCATTCTCTTACATGTTTTCATAATCTCTTCCAGTTCATATTTCCCAAAGTTCGCTATGTTCTTCTCATTCTCATCTCATGTTCTCTGTACAATTTTATTCATGTTCCTCACAATTTCTCTTTCTTCATCACCTTCTTTTACATGTTCTCTGTGTTCTTTTCATGTTTTCATGTTCCTCATATGCGGCCTGTTCAACTTTTATACTCAATATTCTTGTTCTCCATGGTTTCAAAATGTTCTTCACAAAACTGTTCTTAAAGAAATCTACCCTTTATTCAGTACCAAATTTACCAAGACAGACTTTTCTTGTAACTTCTTAACTAAAAATTACTTGTCAATCAACAGAGAATAGTCAGGATTAATCTCGTTCAACACTGTTCTTAACTAAAAATATCCTTTCTCTTAACTAAAAATAGCCAAAGGAAACTTTCCAATACTGTTCATAACTAACCTTATCCATCATTCAACAGAAAAAGTCACGTTCATCATGTTTTTGTTTTAACTAAAGTATTCGACAGTCAACTAAAAATAGACACTTTCATCATGTTTCCTTGTAATTTCTTAGCTGAAATATCACTTCTCTCATGCCTAATTTCCTTCATTACTGGACTCTTAATATTTTTGCCTTTACTGGACTCTGATGAATTTCTGTCTACGAACGGACTCTTGACTAATTTTGGGTAAAAAAATGGACTCTGTCAAATTTTGCTCACTGAGTGGACTCTGAATAATTTCTGTCCCAAATTGGACTCTGAATATTTTCGGGGACAAAGTGGACTCTGACGAATTTTACCGAATTTTTTCGGATGTTGCGCCCCCTTAAACTGAACTCTGACGAATTTCTGTGGTTAATTGGACTCTGTTAATTTTCAGGGTAAAACTTGACTCTGATTATTTCCAGGCCTAAACTGGACTCTGATGAAATTTGAGCTCTCTGATGAAATTTGAGCTTAAACTGGTCTCTGAATAATTTCTGTCTATAACTGGACTCTGTTCAATTTTGGTCTTTTCACAGGTGAAACAGCCGTAAATGATTATTAAACTTAATTTCACGACTAAGATGTCTGTTTTCCTTAACAAAACGTCTAAGACAATATTCTCTGAAAATGGACTTTTGAAAAAGTACGAGGTGTTGAAAACTGGTAAAATATGTCCGTAGAGTTTACCTGGAAATGCTGTGACACAAACACGAATTTTTCTAAATTTTCTATACAATTTTCCTACTTATTTTCCTCATAAGAACGCTTAACGTACTTCTAAAATCTCAGAAATTATTTTCCTCATAAAATTTCACTAATTCCGAATCTGGGAGTGCTATATTTCACCTAAAAAACCCTGGGTCTTAAACGTGATATTTCTAAATTTACCTGAAAACCCTGGGTCTTAAACGTGATATTTTCAAAAAAAAAAATATCACATTTACGCCGCCATCCCTACTACTCTCGCTCTCCTCCTTCCTCTTCGTCCTCCTTTTCCTCCTTCCTCCTCGCTCTCCTCCTCCTTCCTTCCCGCCTTCCTCCTTGCTCCTCACGCGCCCTCTCCTCCCTCTCCCTCCTCGCCCTCCTCCTCGTTCCTCCTCGATCTCCTCTTCATCTTCCTCCTCGACCTCCTCCTTCCTCGTCGCCCTCCTCCTTCTTCCTCTGCCTCCTCCTTCCTACTCGCCCTCCTCCTCCTCCTTTCTCCTCGCCCTCCTCCTGCATCCTCTTTGCCCTCCTCCTTCCTCCTCGCCTTCCTCCTCCTTCCTCCTCGCCCTACTCCTGTCTCCTCGCCCTCCTCCTCCTTCCTCCTCCTCCTCCTCGTTCTTCACCCTTTTCCTTCCTCCTCGCCCTCCTCCTCCTTCGTCCTCGCCCTCATTCCTCCTCGCCCTCCTTCCTCCTCTCCCTCCTCCTCCTCCTTTCTCCTCGCCCTCCTCCTCCATCTTCCTTGCTTTCCTCCTTCCTCCTCGCCCTCCTCCTCCTTCCTCCTCACCCTACTCCTCCTCCTCCTCTTCCTCCTCCTCAACGTCCTCTTTAACTTCCTCCTCAACCTCATCCTCCTTCCTCCTCTGCCTCGACCTCCTCCTCCTCCTTCCTTCTTTGCCTCGACCTCCTCCTCCTCCTTCCTCCTCTGCCTCGACCTCCTCTTCCTCCTTCCTCCTCTGCCTCGACCTCCTCCTCCTCCTTCCTCCTCTGCCTCGACCTCCTCTTCCTCCTTCCTCCTCTGCCTCGACCTCCTCCTCCTCCTTCCTCCTCTGCCTCGACCTCCTCTTCCTTCTTCCTCCTCTGCCTCGACCTCCTCCTCCTCCTTCCTCCTCTGCCTCGACCCCCTCTTCTTCCTTCCTCCTCTGCCTCGACCTCCTCCTCCTCCTTCCTCCTCGACCTCCTCCTCCTCCTTCCTCCTCGACCTCCTCCTCCTTCCTCCTCGACCTCCTCCTCCTTCCTCCTCGCCCTCCTCCTCCTTCCTCCTCGACCTCATCCTCTTACCTGTAATTCTTCCTCCTCGACCTCTTCCTAAGAATATGAGTAAAAATGATGAATTAACCTTTATTATGACCCTGTTTCATTTTACTAAATGTTGAAATATACTTTTATATTTCTACATTTATATAAATAACAGCAATAAAAAACTACGATTATGAAACATTTAAGGTTGCCACAAGGTTTCAAATTTTTTTTAGCCAACGTTTCGTGCAATACGTTTTAGAAACTTATTTACTTCCACACAAAATTACGCATCTAATGCGTGAAAACAAACGTTGCCAACACTTTCTAACACTTTCCAGATATGTTGTGGCAACCTAAAATTGTTTCCAGGGTATGCAAGGCCCGATTTGCCTAATAAGCCAAGTTTTCCTGAATGTATATATTTTTCTAATTTATTTCTTATGAAATGATAAAGCTATCCATTTCATTATGTGTGCATTAATTTGTTTAAATTTGAGTTAAAACTAACGTAGATATATGACCCAACCTAACCAACCCAACCTAACCTAACCTAATCTATATTAACCTAAACTAACTCAACTAAGTCAATAATTTATGTTCTTAGTATAATATAATATACTAATAATAATTCAAATAAACTAACTGGAAACAATTTATTGAAAATAAAGAAAATCACTCGGCCTATTAGGCAAATCGGGCCTTGCATAGTAGGCCGAGAAGTGCGTTCTGGCTACTAGATACGACATATGTCTATATATATATATATATATATATATATATATATATATATATATATATATATATATATATATATATATATATATATATATATATATATATATATATAAATGCAATTGACGATCACTGAACACTGATCATTTGCATGCGGAAAATCCACAGAGAAATGGGAAAGAGAGATGAACGTTTCGGCCGATCTGGGCCTTTGTCAACACCTGACTGAAAGAAACCCACAAAGAAAGAGTGGAGGCAGACACTAGACCCTGACCACCATCTCCTTGGGAAAAGAATTAACCAGAAAAAGGTATAGATTAGCTTAGAGTGGTCAGAAGGATTTAAGTGGTAAGAATAAAAGATTAAAGAAAAACCCTCATTGAACCTACATAAAATATTAAAATAATATTGTTATGAGACAATGTAACTATCATAGTTTCTTCTTAAACTGTTGTGTAATAGTGTAACTTAAAACTGGCTCAAGTTTGTACATACCAGTACTAACATTGAGAAGATTTGGACATTGACTAATTAGGGCAGACACAATCAAATTCCGTTCCACAAAGCCATTGCAATTGGCAAAGCTTTTCGCCCCATCCCAATTAATAGTGTGAGTACACAAACTTGTATGTAGATACAAAGCATTAGACGTTTGGCCAGTTCTTATACTATAAGCATGTTGGGACATACGCAATTGTAAGGATTTTCCTGTTTGTCCAAGGTACACAGACTCACAATCATTGCAGGGAATCGAATACACACAACCTGCTGTACCAGGGGAGTTTTTTATTATATTAGACTTGATCGTATTATTAGTGAACACCAAATTGATATTAAGGTTCTTAAAAACTGGGGAAAGTTTCTCCAATGCCATCGCATAAGGTACCACCAATGAGTTTCTAATTTCTGGTTTTGCTTTGGAGACATTAATGTAAAACGTACGTTTAGCTTTCCCAAATGAACAATCCAAAAACATCTTAGGGTACTGTAAACTCTTCCCAATTTCATATATTTTAGCTATCTCTTCATCAAAAAACTCAGGGCTGCATACCTTCAAAGCACGAAGAAACATTCCTGAAAATACTGCCTGTTTAACTTTACTATGATGATTCGAATAATATTGAACAAACGACCCCACGTTGGTAGGTTTTCTATACACATTAAATTTGAACCTTCTATTGACTCTATGAATCATAATGTCCAAAAATGGAAGAGTACCATTCTCCTCATTTTCACATGTGAATTTTATTGAAGGTACCAAAGAATTAAGTTCATTAAGAAAAACAATTTGGTCTTGGTCACTAGGCCATAAGCACAAAATATCGTCGACATACCTAAACCAGACTACATTAGAGGGGATAATCCTGGACAACATTTTTGTTTCGAAGAACTCCATATACAAATTGCTCAAAACTGGGGAAAGGGGATTGCCTATAGCCATTCCAAATGTTTGTTTGAAAAATTTTCCATTGAAACTGAAATAATTGTCTTTTATACATAATTTGATAATTTCCAATACATTATTGGTCTGCAAGCTTAAATTATATTTAGGCAGTTCCTCACGTAGGTATTCTAACAAATCATCAACAGGTACTTTAGTGAATAAAGCAGTCACGTCAAAACTTACTAGTTTAAAATCAAAATTCTAATTTAGTGTTGATAGCTTATTAATGTTTGCAAGAAGTCTTTCTTGTAAACATATGTTTTTAAATATGATTGAAAAAGTGATATTAAAAATTCTAACGCAAATTTTCTCAATATTTCTTATGTTTCTTTTTACTGTCGTTGGTAATTGAAAAATCAATTCTCCAAAATTCATTTCGGGGATTTTTTTTTTAGTGTCCCCGCGGCCCGGTCCTCGACCAGGCCTCCACCCCCAGGAAGCAGCCCGTGACAGCTGACTAACACCCAGGTACCTATTTTACTGCTAGGTAACAGGGGCATAGGGTGAAAGAAACTCTGCCCATTGTTTCTCGCCGGCGCCTGGGATCGAACCCGGGTCCACAGGATCACAAGTCCAGCGTGATGTCCGCTCGGCCGACTGGCTCCCGTAAAGGAGAACAAACTTTTGACAAACAAAAGGCAGAACACGGAACAATGGGTATTAATTGGATATATGGGAGCATAAGAATGGAAGGGACTGCAAAGGGCCTATTAGCCCATACTTCCTCTTGATGCTTCTATATTGGTACAGAGTCTTGAAGTTGGTACCCACTTCAAGACTCCGTGCCAATATAGAAGGATCAAGGGGAAGAATGGGCCAAGAGGCCTTTGCAGTTCCTTGCATTCTAATGCTGTTCCTGTGAAATAGTCTAATTGGGGGTACAAGTGTTGTGTTGGTTGACTACCTATGGAAATGTCAAGACCCACAAGCCTGGAAACCCACTTTGGCCAATCATCAGCCAGATACCCACGCGCCCACATACAGACTGGCTAAGCGACTCAACGGGTTGCTGACTCCTTACGTACCCTGTGCTTTCAGCTTGAAGTCTCCCAAGGAATTTGTCGACTTACTGCGTGGAGCTCGGGCCACGGGGATAAGAGCCTCATTGGGTGTGGAGTGACTATTTACCAACGTACCTGTGGACGAGACAATCGGGATGATAGCAGAGAGTGTATCGTGACCCGGCTTGCACTACTCTTGAAATGCGAGAAAGCATACTGAGGAAACTACTCCAAGCCTGCACTAAAGAGGCACCCTTCGCAAGCCCGGATGGGCACATGTATAAGCAAGTAGATGGGGTCGCCATGGGTTCTCCCCCAGGTGTCCTGTTTGCGAACTTCTTCATGGGTACCATCGAGCAAAAGGTCTTAGTCGACATGAACTTGAAACCGGCCATACACTGCAGGTATGTTGACGGCATTTTTACACAGGTACTTGATGCCAGATGTCTGCAGCAGCTGAAGGAGGCATTTGAGCAGAATTCTGTGTTGAGTTTCACGTACGAGATGGAGAATAATGGGAAGCTGCCCTTTCTGGATGTAACAGTCATGGAAAGGAGCGGAGGCTTCCATACTGCAGTCTACACCAAAGAAACAAACATAGGAATGTGCCTCGATGCTAATAGTGACTGCCCAGACAGGTACAAGAGGAGTGTTGTCAATGCTTACGTCGACCGTGCTCTCAGCCACAGCTCAGGATGGAAAGAAGTCGATGAAGAACTCTGTAGGGTAAGGCAGGTCCTAGTCAACAACGGCTTCTCTAACGGTTTCGTTGAAGACATCATAAAAAGAAAGGTAAAACGCCATACAACCTCTGAAGAGTCAACCAACACAACACTTGTACCCCCAATTAGACTATTTTACAGGAAGTTCTTTTCGACGGCTCATGAAACAGAGGAAAAAGGGTCCTGAAAGATATTGTTGATAGGAATGTCATCCCTACAGACAAAAATCAGAAAATACAATTAACAATTTATTATAAAACCAAAACAACGGCCAATCTACTCATTAAAAACTACCCAGGCACCAAGCAGAACGCTTTGAAGGAGACCAACGTCGTCGTTGCCTTTAAATGCCCACTTGGGGACTGTAAGCCCCAAAGAACTCAGTATATAGGCAAGACAACAACGTCTGTTTCCAGGCGACTAACAATATATGAGCAACAGGGAGCCATCAAGGAACACATAATCTCTTCTCATAACCAGACTATCACCAGAGAAATCTTAACAAACAACACAGAAATCATCGATAGGTACAGCAATAGCAGGCGGCTTGACATCAGCGAGGCACTACACATCAAAAAGTCAACACCAGCAATCAACAGCCAATTAATGCACAACTATATTCTACCCACTTCAAGACCCCGAACCAATATGGAAGCAGCAAGAGGAAGTATGGGCCAATAGGCCCTTTGCAGTTTCTTCCATTCTTCCCCTTCATTTATCCAATTTATACCCATTGCACCTTGTTCTGTCTTGTGTTGGTCAAAAGTTTGTTCACCATCATCCAAAACTGTTGCAATGTATCACCTCACCCAAATGCGAGTATATGAGACAAGCTGTTCAGTGTTAGCATTAAGTAAAACTCTGTTTAGTGTTTTCAGGTTACAGTTGTGTGTGTGTAAACTAAAATCTTTGAAAATATAATAAGTTATTACGAAACGCATTCAAGCGTCACGTCAGACTAGAAATAAAAATGAATTTTGGAGAATTGATTTTCAATTACCATTGAGAGTAAAAAGAAACATAAGAATTATTGAGAAAAATCGTGTTAAAAAAAAAAATCGGTCATATTTAACATAATAATATATATAATATATATATATATATATATATATATATATATATATATATATATATATATATATATATATATATACTATATGTAACTCCTTTTTGTAACACAGTTCAAATAAAGCAAATATATATGTGTATACAAAAGAATGGGGGTGGTAGGAGAAGAAAATATTAGTGTTCAGTGAGAAACACAAGGTCTCCTCTGATACGTTTTATTTTCTTCTCGACTATGGGTCCCACATTGGCACCAGGTGGTACCCTCACAAAAAAAAAAAAAAATATATATATATATATATATATATATATATATATATATATATATATATATATATATATATATATATATATATATATATTAGGGGTACCACCTCTGGTGCAATTGCAGGACCCACATCCTCGAAGAAGAAAACAAAGAGCATTCAGAGAAGATCTTGTGGATTCTCACTGAATACTTAATTCTTTCTTCTCCTACCACCCTTATTATTATTTTGTATGTTTTGTTTTATTTTATTGCAATGCTACAGTTTACAGAGAACACACACACACACACAAATATATAACAATTAAACAATCAGCGTTCGAACACCTCGTCCAGCTCCTCGGAGGTTGGGTGCGTACCCAGGATACAGCACGCATTTCCCCTCTGCACTGCGACACTGAGGCGCTGGAACAGGAAACTGGCTGCTCGTGGGTCTCTAGTTTTCCCAATGAGTTCCTCACCAACCTCCTTTAAAAACTTGAGTGCACATTCACCCCAGGCGCCCAAAGTCTCTGAGCCTATCGGCACGAACCTGTAACAACGTTCTAGGTCTCTGTACTTGTGGATTTTCTGGGTCTCCCTGAAGGTGGCTGCCCCACCTCCCTCCGCTGAGCTGTAACGTAAATAGGTATCAGCCAATGTAGATGCACAGGTGTAATCCCATACGACCTGTTTACCTTCCCTCCATGGCTGCAGGGTGACTCCATCTGGGCGTTTTTGGCTGTTGTCAGGTCTGCACAACTGGGGTTCCCTTTGTGCTGGACACCCAGCTGTAGCCAAACTTCTCTTGATGATGTCATTGACTGCCTCGTGTCTGGCAATCTTTCCCTGTGTCTTACGACAGATGAGACCATGGCTGCCGTATTGGTCTGTTATATATATATATATATATATATATATATAATATATATATATATATATATATATATATATATATATATATATATATATATATAAAGTTGTGAGGGTACCACCTTTCGTGAAATGTGGGGACCCATAGCCTCGGAGAAGAAATTAAAGAGTTTCCAGTGAAAACCTAGTGGATTCTTACTGAAGACTTTAATATTTTCTTCTCCTACCACTTCCATTCTTTTATATAAACATATATGTTTGTTTTATTTAAGCTGTGTTACAAAAAATGAGTTACAAATTGGGTACAAAGATGATTATCATAAGTTGTTGAGTTCCTCCAGCTCCTCAGATGGCGGGCAGGAGCCCCTAATGCCGTGTGCATTTCCCCTCTGTATCGCCACACTGAGGCGCTGTAGAAGGAAGCTGGCAGCTCTAGGGTCTCTTGTTGTTTCAATTAGCATAGTCCCAGTTTCTTAAAAAAAAAAAAAAAACTGGTGGCACTTTTACCTCAGGCGCCGAGTGTCTCGGAAGCAATTGGGGCAAAATTGTAGTGGTGATCCAGTTCTCTGTATTTACGGGATTTGGCTGATTCCCTATGAGTGGCAGCGCCACCTGGTAGTGTATCACTGAAGTCAATGTAGGTGTTAACCAGGGTTGATACGCATGTGTTGTCCCACGCCAACTGCTTGCTTTTTTTATCTAGGGGTTCACTGTGATACCATCTGGGCGACCAATAAGAGATTCAGAGTTATAGGGCGTTAGGTAACGGGGCTCTCTCTCAACTGGGCCTCCAGCTGTGGTGAGGCTACTCCTAATGATGTCGTTAACTTCACTGTGCCTCGAGTGCCACCACCCTGTACTTTGGCAGAGTAGGCCGTGGCCATGGTGGCCGTACCTGTCGGCCACCACCTCTCCGCAAAAACACTTATATATGGTGTAGGTTGGGGCAACAAGGCGGTGGGCTACAGCAATTCAGAGGACGTGTGGTGTGAGACGCGTGCCAGTTGACGACATTGGGTTGCTAACAGGAAACCCTGCATGTGGGGCTGCTACTGCTGTGAGGCGAGCAATGTCGTGTTGTGTTGTTGCAGCACCCAGGCACTCTGCAGCAGCTCGGTCTACAATGGGGCCATCCCAGCTGGATTGCTTGTGGGCCTTTGAGGATGGTGGTTGAGGTGACGGGCCTGCACGAGAGGCCCACTAGGTGGCACAGCGTATAAAATTGGGATCATGTACACCTGCCAACTGATCTAAATAGGCAGGTAGAAATTCCTTCACAAGGTCGTCGGATGCCGAGGAGGAGGAGGATAGGAAGGCTGGTACGGTAATTTGCGTTGCTGTTCGACCCTTGAGGCCCCGAAGTCTTACTGGAAGAGAGCTTTTTTCCACTGTAGGTCATCAAGAGAGAGGTTGAAGGCTTTTTCTAACATTGATTTCAGTAACAGGTCAAACTCGCCTAGATTTTGGCTCCTGTAGGATGATGAACACCTCAGAATATAGGATAACCTGGGGAGGGACAGATATCTGGTGATGTCCTCATCACCAGATGAAGGATATTCTCAATGATCATCTTGTATATCTGACAATGATAAAACCATGTTACTCTCTTCTCAAGTCAGTATGGTTAGATAACAACTAGTGAAGCAGGATATCATAAATTATTATACTATTTATCGGGCGTAGCATGGTGTTGCTGATGCCTTAAACTTGCATAAGATAGCGAATGGTGGTGTTCAGAGTGTCTGTGAAGGTCACCGTTAACTGACGATATCAACGATGTTCCTCATTCCTCCATCAGCCATTCTCAAATATCATCATTACATACCATTAATGGTTATCTTGGTTGAATTGTGATAACAACAATGTTTCTCTTTCCTCGAGCAAGTATTGCCAACATTTTATTGACAAACTTGTATGGCATACGATGCCTATAAAGGTTATATTGGTTAACTGTGCCATGTGCTTAATGTGCCCAAAGTAGGAAAACAGCATGTAAAGGATTTGGGAATAATGATGTCTGACGATCTAACGTTTAGGGAGCATAACCAAGCAAATATTGCGACAGCCAGAAAAATGATAGGATGGATTACGAGAACTTTCAAATCCAGGATCACATCACAATGCTTGTACTCTTCAAGTCACTTGTGCTGTCCCGTCTTGAGTACTGTTCAGTACTCACTTCCCCCTTCAGAGCAGGAGAGATTGCTGAAATAGAGGGAATACAGAGAACATATACAGCACGTATAGACGCGATAAAACACCTAAATTATTGGGATCGTCTCAAAGCTCTCCAAATGTACTCACTAGAAAGAAGACGAGAGAGATATCAAATAATATACACCTGGAAGATACTGGAGGGCCAGGTCCCAAATCTACACAGTAAAATAACAACGTACTGGAGTGAACGATATGGAAGAAAATGCAGAATAGAACCAGTGAAGAGCAGGGGTGCCATAGGCACAATCAGAGAACACTGTATAAACATCAGAGGTCCGCGGTTGTTCAACGTCCTCCCAGCAAGCATAAGAAATATTGCCGGAACAACCGTGGACATCTTCAAGAGGAAACTAGATTTATTCCTCCAAGGAGTTCCGGACCAGCCGGCTGTGGTGGGTATGTGGGCCTGCGGGCCGCTCCAAGCAACAGCCTAGTGGACCAAACTCTCACAGTCAAGCCTGGCCTCGGGCCGGGCTTGGGGAGTAGAAGAACTCCCAAAACCCCATCAACCAGGTATCAACCAGGTAACTGACGATGGCAAGACTGGAGCTATTGGTTCACCCCAGTAAAGTATTTCTTATGTACATAATAATAATTAATTAATAAATAATAAACAATTATTTTTAATAATAAAGTCCCAGTAGTGCTCTTCTTATGTGAATAATAATAATAATAATATGATAATAATAATAATAATAATAATAATATTTATTAGGGGGGAAAGCACATACAAAATGGTATACGAGAAGAATGTTGGATCTCTAGGTAGGACAAGTATATACTATGCCTCAAGCCACTAATGCACTCAGTGTTTCGGGCCGGACAATAAAACCACTGTCGCTCTCGTCACAAGTAATACATTGTCAAATAAGAACTGTTCAGATGTCGGATATTTAATGGTGATCTATTCTTAAAAAAAATTAACATGATCTTCCTTTCTTAAATTTAGGGTCGAAAATAATTTTGCATACTATTTGGAATCTGTACAATCTATAAGTATATAAAATGTTCATCTAGAACAGATTATTTCAATATTTACATAAAGTACAGGAATCGTGACGGTTTATGCATAATAACAATTGTGGTATTTGTTGGCAGGCAGGACAGCCCTTCACAAGGCAGCCGCAGGTGGTCACGACAACACTGTGAAGGTCCTCTCAACGCTGGAGCAGACGTCAACGCTGCAGATGAGTATGGTAAGGATCACATTTATGCATCCCAACATTATATAACACTGATGTCTTACAACACACCACAATTTTATGTGTCAAAATGCAATATTTATATTTTATAATTATACCATATGAGAGAATGTCTGTCTGTTCAAAGTTGGGGGCCAAACCTTTCATATAAAAAAAATAATTTTATAGTAATCTGCCACATTATTCATTAATTTGGGAAAATTGACATAAAATTCCAGCTGTGAATAATTTGTCTGTACTCACATCAAACAGACAATTCTCCCACAGCGTCAAAAGTTTCTCAAGCAAACTGCTGTATACCAGAGTAAGGGTAAACTATTGTTTTTTAGTTCTTCACACCCTGAGCTGCTCTCACTGCCGACTACTACCCACACATAAGACTATGTAAGACAGAGAGAAAGAGAGACAGAGAGACAGAAAAATATAAAGACAGAGACACACACAGAAACTCAGAAACAGAAACACAGCTAGAGACAGATAGACAGAGAGAGGCAGAGATAAGATAGAGGAAGAGAATGAATGACAGACAGTAGATAAAGGATTGATGGATAGATGAAGAGGTGGATTAATAAATAGATAAGTCGTAGTAGCCGTCATGAGGGTTCTAACCAATGTGCTGTGAGTTACCTGGCACACGTTCCAGACGACTAGGCCACCACATGGTCAAAACAATTGCAACCTTGGGTACTACTGCACCCTCTAGGACTCCGGAGCCTTCCATTGAAGCCGATCCAGGTGTCAGACAATCCACCACATGCACTCTGGCTCAGTCATCTTGGAATGTTCTACCTCTGAGGCTCTTCCTTTAATACACAGAGAGTATTCACACTGTCGTGATATGTCAATGAGAAAATCTGTAGGAGTCGTGACGAGGGTTCGAACCTATGTGCTGGGTGTTCCCAGGCCCACACTCTGTGTGTGTTGATAGAGGAGTATCCTGATAGCTGAGCCACAGTGCATGGGGG
>WNGS01005988.1:69486-84798 GCA_020271785.1 Procambarus virginalis
ATGTGTTGAATAATAAACCATACAATGATTGAGTTCGGGAAAACGCCATTGTCATATATACTAGCTGTTCTTAAAGATTCACCCATTTTGCAACAGCAAGATAATTAAAGATTTTAAGGGTTGACGAATGTTAATCTTCTTGTTTGATAAACTGTGCACTTGAGACATAGTTAATAAGAACACGCCAATATAAGACAACAAAACGTTTTCAGATTCTTTCACACCAATTTCCAGCAACTTTTATAATTTATATAAATTATTTTAGGGAATAATACATAAATTATATATTAAACATGATATTAGTGTTTAGTGGAATGAATAACGAGTCAAATTGTGTTAAAAAGAGCGATTTTTTGTAAATTTGGAAAACTATTTTTTCTGATCATATATATAAGTAAATGGATTGTGAAGGTTTCACTAGAAAATAAATATCATTCACAATTTATTAATGAATTTTACAAAAAAACACCATAAATTTTATATTTAAACATGTAAAAAAACTATTTGTAATACATTAGGAACAAATAGTTGTAGAAAAACAATTTATTATAAAACCTATGTGTTTGGATTTTTGATTAAAGTTTCTCAAAGGCTCTCCTGCACCATTCTCATGTAAATCATTCCCACGCCTATGGAAGAGATAGACGAACGTTTCCTAGATGATTTGTGTTTGCTGGGTCCTCCTTTCCTCTCCTCCTTCTTCCTCCATCCTCTTAGACCTACCCCTTCCTCTCTTTCATCCTCCTTCCTCCTCTGCCTCGACCTCCTCCTCCTCCTTCCACCTTGATCTTCTCCTTCCTTCTCTCCTCTCTGATCTCCTCCTCCTGACCTCATCCTTCTACCTGGAATTTTTCCTCCTTCCTCCTTGACCTCTTCCTCCTCCTCCTCCTCCTCCTCCTTCCTCGCCTCTCCTACCTCCTCCTCAGCCTCCTCCTCCTCCCTCCTCTCCTCCTCGCCCTCCTCCCTCCTCCTCGCCCTCCTCCTTCCTCTTTGCCCTCCTACTCCTCCTTCCTCCTCGACCTCCTATTCCTTCTGCTCTCCTTCTTCCTAGCCCTCTTCCTCCTCCTTCCTCCTCTTTCATCTTCCTCTCGCTCGCCTCCTCCTCCTCCTTCCTCCTCGCTCGCCTCCTCCTCCTCCTTCCTCCTCGCCCTCCTCCTCCTCCTTCCTCCTCGCCCTCTCCTCCTTACCCACCTCCTTCCTCCTCCTCGCCCTACTTCCTCCCCTCCTTCCTCTTCGGCCTCCTCCTCCTTCCTCCTCTCGCCCTCCTCCTCCTTCCTCATCCTCCTCATCCTTCCTCTTCCTCCTCCTTCTCCTCCTTCCTCCTCGCCCTCCTCCTTCCTTCTCGTCCTCCTCCTTACTCCTCACCCACCTCCTCCTCCCTCTTCCTCCTCGCCCTGCTACTCCTCCTTCCTCCTCGCCCTCCTCCTTTCTCCTCCTTCCTTCTCGTCCTTCTCCTTACTCTTTCCTCTTATGATGTCTAAACTTTAATCTTCTATGAAGACATCATAAGAAGGAAAGTAGAACGCCATGCAACCTCTGAAGAAACAACTAATACAACACCTATACCCCCTATTAGACTATTTTACAGGAACTTCTTCTCCACCGCTCATAAAACGGAGGAAAGGGTCCTGAAAGATATTGTTAATAGAAATGTTATCCCTACAGACAAAAATCAGAAGATACAACTAACGATTTACTATAAAACCAAAAAAACAGCCAGCCTACTAATGAAAAACTCTCCAGACACGGAGCAGAACGCCCTAAAAGAGACAAACGTCGTCTATGCCTTTAAATGTCCACTTGGGGACTGTAAGCCCCAAAAAACTCAGTATATAGGCAAGACAACAACATCTCTTTCCAGGCGTTTAACGATGCATAAGCAACAGGGCTCCATTAAGGAACATATACTCTCTTCCCACAACCAAACCATCACCAGAGAAATCTTAACAAATAACACAGAAATCATCGATAGGTACAGCGATAGCAGGCGGCTTGACATCTGCGAGGCACTACACATCAAGAAGTCAACACCAGCAATCAACAGTCAATTAATGCACAACTATATTCTACCCACTTCAAGACCCCGCTCCAATATAGAAGCATCAAGAAATATGGGCCAATAGGCCTTCCGCAGTTACTTCCATTCATACCTTCAATTTACCCAGTTAATATCCAGTTTATCCATTGTTTTCGTGTTCTGTCCTTTGTTGAAAGTTTGTTCACCTCATTAAAACTGTTGTAACATATCACCTCACCCAAAACGCGGGTATAAAATGAAAGATGAAAGCTGTTTAAATCATAGCATAGTAAAGAACTGTTTAGTGCTTTAAGGTTATAGTTGTGTGTGAAAACTAAAAGTCTTTGAAAATGTAATTAGTTATTACGAAACGCGTTCAAGTGTCGCGTCAGACTAAGAAATAAAGAATGAATTTTGGAGAATTGATTTTTCATTTACCGTCATCAGTAAAAAAAAACATAAGGAAAATTGAGAAAATTCGTGTTAGAATTATTAATCTTACTTTTTCGGTCATATTTAATAACATATATAATATATATATTATATATATATATATATATATATATATATATATATATATATATATATTATATATATATATATATATATATAATATATATATATTATATAATATAATAATATATATAATATATAATATATATAGATATAGATATATATATATATATATATATATATATATATATATATATATATATATATATAATGATATATATATTATATGTTAAATATGACCGAAAAAAATTAATATTATAATTCTAACCGATTTTTCTCAATAATTCTTATGTTTCTTTTTACTGTCAATGGTAATTGAAAAATCAATTCTCCAAAATTCATTTTTATTTCTAGTCTGACGTGACGCTTGAATGCGTTTCGTAATAACTTATTATATTTTCAAAGATTTTAGTTTACACACACACCTGTAACCTGAAAACACTAAACAGAGTTTTACTTAATGCTAACACTGAACAGCTTGTCTCATATACTCGCATTTGGGTGAGGTGATACATTGCAACAGTTTTGGATGATGGTGAACAAACTTTTGACCAACACAAGACAGAACAAGGTGCAATGGGTATAAATTGGATAAATGAAGGGGAAGAATGGAAGAAACTGCAAGGGCCTATTGGCCCATACTTCCTCTTGCTGCTTCCATATTGGTTCGGGGTCTTGAAGTGGGTAGAATATAGTTGTGCATTAATTGGCTGTTGATTGCTGGTGTTGACTTTTTGATGTGTAGTGCCTCGCTGATGTCAAGCCGCCTGCTATTGCTGTACCTATCGATGATTTCTGTGTTGTTTGTTAAGATTTCTCTGGTGATAGTCTGGTTATGAGAAGAGATTATGTGTTCCTTGATGGCTCCCTGTTGCTCATATATTGTTAGTCGCCTGGAAACAGACGTTGTTGTCTTGCCTATATACTGAGTTCTTTGGGCTTACAGTCCCCAAGTGGGCATTTAAAGGCAACGACGACGTTGGTCTCCTTCAAAGCGTTCTGCTTGGTGCCTGGGTAGTTTTTAATGAGTAGATTGGCCGTTGTTTTGGTTTTATAATAAATTGTTAATTGTATTTTCTGATTTTTGTCTGTAGGGATGACATTCCTATCAACAATATCTTTCAGGACCCTTTTTCCTCTGTTTCATGAGCCGTCGAAAAGAACTTCCTGTAAAATAGTCTAATTGGGGGTACAAGTGTTGTGTTGGTTGACTCTTCAGAGGTTGTATGGCGTTTTACCTTTCTTTTTATGATGTCTTCAACGAAACCGTTAGAGAAGCCGTTGTTGACTAGGACCTGCCTTACCCTACAGAGTTCTTCATCGACTTCTTTCCATCCTGAGCTGTGGCTGAGAGCACGGTCGACGTAAGCATTGACAACACTCCTCTTGTACCTGTCTGGGCAGTCACTATTAGCATCGAGGCACATTCCTATGTTTGTTTCTTTGGTGTAGACTGCAGTATGGAAGCCTCCGCTCCTTTCCATGACTGTTACATCCAGAAAGGGCAGCTTCCCATTATTCTCCATCTCGTACGTGAAACTCAACACAGAATTCTGCTCAAATGCCTCCTTCAGCTGCTGCAGACATCTGGCATCAGGTACCTGTGTAAAAATGCCGTCAACATACCTGCAGTGTATGGCCGGTTTCAAGTTCATGTCGACTAAGACCTTTTGCTCGATGGTACCCATGAAGAAGTTCGCAAACAGGACACCTGGGGGAGAACCCATGGCGACCCCATCTACTTGCTTATACATGTGCCCATCCGGGCTTGCGAAGGGTGCCTCTTTAGTGCAGGCTTGGAGTAGTTTCCTCAGTATGCTTTCTCGCATTTCAAGAGTAGTGCAAGCCGGGTCACGATACACTCTCTGCTATCATCCCGATTGTCTCGTCCACAGGTACGTTGGTAAATAGTCACTCCACACCCAATGAGGCTCTTATCCCCGTGGCCCGAGCTCCACGCAGTAAGTCGACAAATTCCTTGGGAGACTTCAAGCTGAAAGCACAGGGTACGTAAGGAGTCAGCAACCCGTTGAGTCGCTTAGCCAGTCTGTATGTGGGCGCGTGGGTATCTGGCTGATGATTGGCCAAAGTGGGTTTCCAGGCTTGTGGGTCTTGACATTTCCATAGGTAGTCAACCAACACAACACTTGTACCCCCAATTAGACTATTTCACAGGAACAGCATTAGAATGCAAGGAACTGCAAAGGGCCTCTTGGCCCATACTTCCCCTTGATCCTTCTATATTGGCACGGAGTCTTGAAGTGGGTACCAACTTCAAGACTCTGTACCAATATAGAAGCATCAAGAGGAAGTATGGGCTAATAGGCCCTTTGCAGTCCCTTCCATTCTTATGCTCTCATATATCCAATTAATACCCATTGTTCCGTGTTCTGCCTTTTGTTTGTCAAAAGTTTGTTCTCCTTTACGGGAGCCAGTCGGCCGAGCGGACATCACGCTGGACTTGTGATCCTGTGGACCCGGGTTCGATCCCAGGCGCCGGCGAGAAACAATGGGCAGAGTTTCTTTCACCCTATGCCCCTGTTACCTAGCAGTAAAATAGGTACCTGGGTGTTAGTCAGCTGTCACGGGCTGCTTCCTGGGAGTGGAGGCCTGGTCGAGGACCGGGCCGCGGGGACACTAAAAAAAAAATCCCCGAAATCATCTCAAGATAATCTGAAGATAACCTCATCCAAAACTGTTGCAACATCTTACCTCACCCAAGTGCAAGTATATAAGATGGATAAGGTGTTTAGTGTAAGCATAAGTAAAACTCTGTTTAGTGTTTTCAGGTTATAGTTGTGTGTGAAAACTAAAGTCTTTGAAAATGTAATAAGTTATTACGATACGTGTTCAAGCGTTGCGTCAGACTAGAAATAAAAATGAATTTTGGAGAATTGATTTTTCAATTACCATCGACAGTAAAAAGAAACATAACAAATATTGAGAAAATTCGCGTTAGAATTATTAATATCACTTTTTCAATCATATTTAAAAACATATGTTTACAAGAAAGACTTCTTGCAAACATTAATAAGCTATCAACACTAAATTAGAATTTTGATTTTAAACTAGTAAGTTTTGACGTGACTGCTTTATTCACTAAAGTACCTGTTGATGATTTGTTAGAATACCTACGTGAGGAACTGCCTAAATATAATTTAAGCTTGCAGACCAATAATGTATTGGAAATTATCAAATTATGTATAAAAGACAATTATTTCAGTTTCAATGGAAAATTTTTCAAACAAACATTTGGAATGGCTATAGGCAATCCCCTTTCCCCAGTTTTGAGCAATTTGTATATGGAGTTCTTCGAAACAAAAATGTTGTCCAGGATTATCCCCTCTAATGTAGTCCGGTTTAGGTATGTCGACGATATTTTGTGCTTATTGCCTAGTGACCAAGACCAAATTGTTTTTCTTAATGAACTTAATTCTTTGGTACCTTCAATAAAATTCACATATGAAAATGAGGAGAATGGTACTCTTCCATTTTTGGACATTATGATTCATAGAGTCAATAGAAGGTTCAAATTTAATGTGTATAGAAAACCTACCAACGTGGGGTCGTTTGTTCAATATTATTCGAATCATCATAGTAAAGTTAAACAGGCAGTATTTTCAGGAATGTTTCTTCTTGCTTTGAAGGTATGCAGCCCTGAGTTTTTTGATGAAGAGATAGCTAAAATATATGAAATTGGGAAGAGTTTACAGTACCCTAAGATGTTTTTGGATTGTTCATTTGGGAAAGCTAAACGTACGTTTTACATTAATGTCTCCAAAGCAAAACCAGAAATTAGAAACTCATTGGTGGTACCTTATGCGATGGCATTGGAGAAACTTTCCCCAGTTTTTAAGAACCTTAATATCAATTTGGTGCTCACTAATAATACGATCAAGTCTAATGTAATAAAAAACTCCTCTGGTACAGCAGGTTGTCTGTATTCGATTCCCTGCAATGATTGTGAGTCTGTGTACCTTGGACAAACAGGAAAATCCTTACAATTGCGTATGTCCCAACATGCTTATAGTAAAAGAACTGGCCAAACGTCTAATGCTTTGTATCTACATACAAGTTTGTGTACTCACACTATTAATTGGGATGGGGCGAAAAGCTTTGCCAATTGCAATGGCTTTGTGGAACGGAATTTGATTGTGTCTGCCCTAATTAGTCAATGTCCAAATCTTCTCAATGTTAGTACTGGTATGTACAAACTTGAGCCAGTTTTAAGTTACACTATTACACAACAGTTTAAGAAGAAACTATGATAGTTACATTGTCTCATAACAATATTATTTTAATATTTTATGTAGGTTCAATGAGGGTTTTTCTTTAATCTTTTATTCTTACCACTTAAATCCTTCTGACCACTCTAAGCTAATCTATACCTTTTTCTGGTTAATTCTTTTCCCAAGGCGATGGTGGTCAGGGTCTAGTGTCTGCCTCCACTCTTTCTTTGTGGGTTTCTTTCAGTCAGGTGTTGACAAAGGCCCAGATCGGCCGAAACGTTCATCTCTCTTTCCCATTTCTCTGTGGATTTTCCGCATGCAAATGATCAGTGTTCAGTGATCGTCAATTGCATTTAAATATATATATATATATATATATATATATATATATATATATATATATATATATATATATATATATATATATATATATATATATATATATATATATATATATATATATATATATATATATGGGGGGTACCACCTCTGGTGCAATTATAGGGACCCACAGCCTCAGAGAAGGGAACACAGAGCATTCAGGGAAAAACTTTCCATTTAACTCTGAATACATGAGGGTGTTCGCTTCTCCTACCACCCCCCTTTTTTTATGGTGTACACTTTATTAAGCAAGGTTATACAGTTACATATCTGATTGTATACAAAAAATGAGCATTAAGAGGACACAAAAATAGTTCGCTTCCTAGAGGCTGTAGATTTCCTCGAACTCCTCCGACGTTGGGCAGGAACCGAGGATGCAGCGAGCATTCCCCCTCTGGATCGCGACACTGAGGCGCTGAAAGAGAAAACTTGCCGCTCTAGGGTCTCTTGTGGTGTCAATGAGCTTGGAACCAAGATCCTTTAGAAACCTTCTTGCACTCTCTCCCCATGGGCCTAGGGTCTCAGACCCTATTGGAACGAAGTTGTACCGATGATCTAATTGCCTATACTTGGCTGACTTGTCTCTTTCTCTGTGTGTCGCCGCGGCTCCTGCTGTGCCGGCAGAGAGGTTGATGTATGTGGCTGCCAGGGTGGATACGCAAGTATAGTCCCATGCCAACTGTCTGCCACCCTTCCACGGACGCAGTGTGATTCCGTCTGGTCGGCCGGCAAAGCTAACAGAGTCACGGTTCAGAAGGTTGCGGGGCTCTCTCTCCGCTGGACACTGGGCAGAGGCAAGGCTTCTTTTAATGATGTCGTTTACTTCGTCGTGTCTAGTGTGCCAACCACCAGATTTTCCACAGTGCAGGCCATGCAATCCATATTCGTCAGCATCTGCCTCGCCGCAAATACACCTATGAACAGTGTGGATAGGGGCAGCAAGACGGAGAGCGACTGCAATACGGAGCTCCTGCGGATCAAGACGTGTGCCTGTCGCAGACATAGGGACTGCCAAAAGGAAGTCCCCTGCATGGGGAGCCTGCACAGCTGTGAGGCGTGCACGATCACTGGGGTTGTTGCTGCCTCCAGCAAAGCTGTGGCTTCTTTGTCTGCAATGGGGCTGTCCCAACTGGATTGTTTCTTGGCTTTCGGCATGGCTGGTCTGAGTGCTGGGTCTGCCATGGCACCCCATTTCGTGTCGCATTCCGTGTAGTGGGGGTCCTGTATCCCCGCTACATCACTGAGGGTGTCAGGTAGAATTTCCTTAACCAGGTCATCTGATGCTGAGGAGGAAGACAGGAAGGCTGGGACAGCAATTTGGGTGGCGGTGCGGACACCCAAGCCACCGAGCCTAACAGGAAGAGTGGCTTGTTTCCACTGGCACTCGTTGAGGGAGAGATTAACAACTTTTTCCAGCATGGTCTTCAGTAAGAGGTCATACTCTTCAAGCTTTCGGTTGTCGTAAGATGGGGCGCACCTCAGAAAGTAGGTTAGCCTCGGAAGGGATAGGCATTTGGTGAGGAGATAAAAAGCATCGTGGGCATCGATGTCACCTATTCTGTCTTCCATCCTCCTAAGGTCTGCGATTTTCTTGTCAAGGATCTCCTCAATGGCGTTAGACCCGAGGGGGGCTCCAAGGAGGGTGCTGTTCTCGGCCCTAATGACATGGGCTCCAGGCAAGGCAGACCTTATTCTAGCTACGATGTCTGGGTTGGAGGAGACTACTTCACACTTGGAAGGGTTCAGGACAAGACCCAGGCTTACTTCTTGCTCCCTTATTTTCCTGATGTCTGCCAAGAGGTCGTCTACGGTGCCAGCTATAGTGCCATCATCCAAAAACCAGATGTTGAACTCGCTGGACAAGCTTTCGGTGATTTCTTTTAAGACTAAGCAGAAAAGAAGGGGAGCAAGAGGATCACCTTGCTGAACGCCTTCACATGATCTGATTTCATGTTCACCAAAGAGCAGTTTTGACTCACCACTGTAGCACGATAGTATGAACGGGTAGAGGGGCCGGAAATGGCGATGTACGGCACAAAGTACTGCATCTCTTCTGACCATGTTGAAGGCATTCTTAAATCCAGTTTGAGCAGGGCCTTTTCATCAGAAATGTTGGTGATGTATGCTCGTGCTGCATGGGCAGCCGCTTCACAGCCTTGGGGGATTCCAAATCCTAGCTGGATTGGTTTCAGTAATTCAGCCGCTTGCTGGCTGACAACCCTCGTAGCAGCCTTGGCAATCAGGCGTCGGAGAGTGTTGCCAACAGCTATTGGCCTGATTCCATCGTCCTTCTTTTTGAGAGCACAGAGGGAGGCACCGAAAAAGAGAGGCCTGATGACCTCAGGTATATCACCAGCCAGGCACATGTTAACGAACCTTGTTAGTTCCATAAGAAGATCTTGTGCAGCATCACCAACCGCAGGATTTAACATTTGCTTGATGTGTTGAGGTTTTAACCCTGTAAAGCCTCCTGCTGACCCAGGTGGAAAAGAAAGGGCTGCTTTGTAGACCTCAGATTCACCGACGGTTAATGGGTCTGAAATGGTGTCGGCTGATGGCGGAACGATGTTGTCGCCTTGTCGGGCTCTGGGTGGGTGCTTGCTTTGCAGGGCCCGCGCTGTGGCTGAGTTTCGAGGAGCAATTTTCTCGTCACTGGTGAGGACTCTAATAGCGCTTGCGGTATTTCCCTCTTCAATTTTCTTGGTGATTTGTGCTCTGATTTTGTTTGTTTCCGGTATGTTGTTGTTACCATTTCTGCGGTGTGTGTGTTTTGCTCGGAGAGGCAGGCGAACTAGGTTATCCCCCCTTGGGTATTCATTTATCGCCCTCTGGACCGAGGAAGCAAGTGATTTGTCCCTCCTTGGAGGGACGGTGAGGCATACATTGCCAAACAGAAGGACATTATGCCACGCTTGAATGTTTTCCGGGGCATCATTAACCCTTTTCAGAAGATTACAAAGTTTGGCTGCTGCATTTGGGCGGGCTGCTTTTGGAATGTGTGGTAATGTTCTAGCAGACGTCGCTATGATTGCTTGGGTGAGGTTTGCAGATGAGATTAGGTTAATGGGAGTCTCTTCCCTAACCGTCAATGGCAGCTGGCCATTGCTTCCCTTTGGAAGCTGGTGGGAACCACTGCATCTTACCTCGTTGAAGGTATGAATGCGGATGACACCACCGTTGGCGTTTATGGCGGTGTTTTTGTTGCATACTCGACAAAAACCTCTTTTAGGAGTAGTTGTTGGCACCTCAAGGCTTGTGGAGTCCTGCCCGACCGCTGGGACCCCTTCCATTTCAACTCAGTTGGGAGAGTTAAACTGTGCATTGTCCTTTAGAGGGGGAAAACACACTGGGTCATGGGCAGGCAACTGCCAGCAACTGGGTGTGGAGGTGTCAACTGGGTGTGGAGGCATCAACTGGGTGTGGAGAAAGCAACTGGGTGTGGAGACAGCAACTGGGTGTGGAGTCAGCAACTGGGTGTGGAGCCAGCAACTGGGTGTGGAGCCAGCAACTGGGTGTGGAGCCAGCAACTGGGTGTGGAGCCAGCAGCTGGGTGTGGAGGCATCAACTGGGTGTGGAGGCACCAACTGGGTGTGGAGGCCACGGCTGGGTGTGGAGGCCGGTGGGGCGAGGGTCAGCTCAGGTAGTGAGGTGCGGGGGAGGGGGATGGGGTCGGTTTGGGAGGAGGCGTAGTATCGAGTGGGCTATACACATGACACACAATATACATTTATATATATGCCCACCAGGGTATGTATGACACTGAGAATATGGGGTTGGCACTGTGTTATATGTATGACACTATAAACTGGGGTTGACACTTTGTGGTGTGTATGGCACTGAGTATCGGAGTTGGCACTTTGAGATGTATATATCACTATGGCACTATATATACATGGTATTCACTTTGTATGTCGGGGCCGCAAAGTATACACTAAACAGACACAAATTGTTCACTATCATTCACTGAGCCCACGAGGGAGGTGGTGAGGAGGGGTGGTGGTGAGGGGAGTTTGAAATGCGGCCACTACCAGCCTCCTCCGCCTGACCGGTGAGCGGGTGTTCTTAGTGACGCCTTACTCTAAGGTTCACTTTCCCTCGCGCGCCTCCCACCGCCCCCGCCCTTCCCCATCCCGCCCCGGCCGTTAAGGTGGTAGACCCGGTGGTAGACCTATATATATATATATATATATATATATATATATATATATATATATATATATATATATATATATATATATATATATATATATATATATATATATATATATATATATATATATATATATATAGTAGCCAGAACGCACTTCTCGGCCTACTATGCAAGGCCCGATTTGCCTAATAGGCCGAGTGATTTTCTTTATTTTCAATAAATTGTTTCCAGTTAGTTTATTTGAATTATTATTAGTATATTATATTATACTAAGAACATAAATTATTGACTTAGTTGAGTTAGTTCAGGTTAATATAGATTAGGTTAGGTTAGGTTGGGTTGGTTAGGTTGGGTCATATATCTACGTTAGTTTTAACTCAAATTTAAACAAATTAATGCACACATAATGAAATGGATAGCTTTATCATTTCATAAGAAATAAATTAGAAAAATATATACATTCAGGAAAACTTGGCTTATTAGGCAAATCGGGCCTTGCATACCCTGGAAACAATTTTAGGTTGCCACAACATATCTGGAAAGTGTTAGAAAGTGTTGGCAACGTTTGTTTTCACGCATTAGATGCGTAATTTTGTGTGGAAGTAAATAAGTTTCTAAAACGTATTGCACGAAACGTTGGCTAAAAAAAATTTGAAACCTTGTGGCAACCTTAAATGTTTCATAATCGTAGTTTTTTATTGCTGTTATTTATATAAATGTAGAAATATAAAAGTATATTTCAACATTTAGTAAAATGAAACAGGGTCATAATAAAGGATAATTCATCATTTTTACTCATATTCTTAGGAAGAGGTCAAGGAGGAAGAATTACAGGTAAGAGGATGAGGTCGAGGAGGAAGGAGGAGGAGGGCGAGGAGGAAGGAGGAGGAGGTCGAGGAGGAAGGAGGAGGAGGTCGAGGAGGAGGAGGAGGTCGAGGAGGAAGGAGGAGGAGGAGGTCGAGGCAGAGGAGGAAGGAAGAAGAGGGGGTCGAGGCAGAGAAGGAAGGAGGAGGAGGAGGTCGAGGCAGAGGAGGAAGGAGGAAGAGGAGGTCGAGGCAGAGGAGGAAGGAGGAGGAGGAGGTCGAGGCAGAGGAGGAAGGAGGAAGAGGAGGTCGAGGCAGAGGAGGAAGGAGGAGGAGGAGGTCGAGGCAGAGGAGGAAGGAGGAAGAGGAGGTCGAGGCAGAGGAGGAAGGAGGAAGAGGAGGTCGAGGCAGAGGAGGAAGGAGGAGGAGGAGGAGGTCGAGGCAAAGAAGGAAGGAGGAGGAGGAGGTCGAGGCAGAGGAGGAAGGAGGATGAGGTTGAGGAGGAAGTTAAAGAGGACGTTGAGGAGGAGGAAGAGGAGGAGGAGGAGTAGGGTGAGGAGGAAGGAGGAGGAGGGCGAGGAGGAAGGAGGAAAGCAAGGAAGATGGAGGAGGAGGGCGAGGAGAAAGGAAGAGGAGGAGGAAGGAGGAGGGCGAGGAGGAATGAGGGCGAGGACGAAGGAGGAGGAGGAAAAGGGTGAAGAACGAGGAGGAGGAGGAGGAAGGAGGAGGAGGGCAAGGAGACAGGAGTAGGGCGAGGAGGAAGGAGGAGGAGGGCGAGGAGGAAGGAGGAGGGCAAAGAGGATGCAGGAGGAGGGCGAGGAGAAAGGAGGAGGAGGAGGGCGAGTAGGAAGGAGGAGGCCGAGGAAGAAGGAGGAGGGCGACGAGGAAGGAGGAGGGCGAGGAGGAAGATGAAGAGGAGAGCGAGGAGGAACGAAGGAGGAGGGAGAGGGAGGAGAGGGCGCGTGAGGAGCAAGGAGGAAGGCGGGAAGGAAGGAGGAGGAGAGCGAGGAGGAAGGAGGAAAAGGAGGACGAAGAGGAAGGAGGAGAGCGAGAGTAGTAGGGATGGCGGCGTAAATGTGATATTTTTTTTTTGGAAAATATCACGTTTAAGACCCAGGGTTTTCAGGTAAATTTAGAAATATCACGTTTAAGACCCAGGGTTTTTTAGGTGAAATATAGCACTCCCAGATTCGGAATTAGTGAAATCTTATGAGGAAAATAATTTCTGAGATTTTAGAAGTACGTTAAGCGTTCTTATGAGGAAAATAAGTAGGAAAATTGTATAGAAAAAATCGTGTTTGTGTCACAGCATTTCCAGGTAAACTCTACGGACATATTTTACCAGTTTTCAACACCTCGTACTTTTTCAAAAGTCCATTTTCAGAGAATATTGTCTTAGACGTTTTGTTAAGGAAAACAGACATCTTAGTCGTGAAATTAAGTTTTATAATCATTACGGCTGTTTCACCTGTGAAAAGACCAAAATTGAACAGAGTCCAGTTATAGACAGAAATTATTCAGAGACCAGTTTAAGCTCAAATTTCATCAGAGAGCTCAAATTTCATCAGAGTTCAGTTTGTGCATGGAAATAATCAGAGTCCAATTAACCACAGAATTTCATCAGAGTCCAGTTTAGGCCTGGAAATAATCAGAGTCAAGTTTTACCCTGAAAATTAACAGAGTCCAATTAACCACAGAAATTCGTCAGAGTTCAGTTTAAGCTCAAAATTCGTCAGAGTCCACTTTGTCCCCGAAAATATTCAGAGTCCAGTTTGGGACAGAAATTATTCAGAGTCCACTCAGTGAGCAAAATTTGACAGAGTCCATTTTTTTACCCAAAATTAGTCAAGAGTCCGTTCGTAGACAGAAATTCATCAGAGTCCAGTAAAGGCAAAAATATTAAGAGTCCAGTAATGACGGAAATTAGGCATGAGAGAAGTGATGATGATATTTCAGCTAAGAAATTACAAGGAAACATGATGAAAGTGTCTATTTTTAGTTGACTGTCGAATACTTTAGTTAAAACAAAAACATGATGAACGTGACTTTTTCTGTTGAATGATGGATAAGGTTAGTTATGAACAGTATTGGAAAGTTTCCTTTGGCTATTTTTAGTTAAGAGAAAGGATATTTTTAGTTAAGAACAGTGTTGAACGAGATTAATCCTGACTATTCTCTGTTGATTGACAAGTAATTTTTAGTTAAGAAGTTACAAGAAAAGTCTGTCTTGGTAAATTTGGTACTGAATAAAGGGTAGATTTCTTTAAGAACAGTTTTGTGAAGAACATTTTGAAACCATGGAGAACAAGAATATTGAGTATAAAAGTTGAACAGGCCGCATATGAGGAACATGAAAACATGAAAAGAACACAGAGAACATGTAAAAGAAGGTGATGAAGAAAGAGAAATTGTGAGGAACATGAATAAAATTGTACAGAGAACATGAGATGAGAATGAGAAGAACATAGCGAACTTTGGGAAATATGAACTGGAAGAGATTATGAAAACATGTAAGAGAATGAGAGGAACATATGGGGAATATGGCAAAGAACACAGAAACATGTAAGAAAAGTTAATGAATACTGTGAACATGAATACTGAGTATAAAAGTTGTACAGAGAACATGTAAGGGACTGTAATGAACGGGTAAGAACATGTAGTGGAGGAATGGAAGAAAATTGTAAACGTTAGGCTGAGAACATGTGCGAACGTGTAAAGGATTGAGAGAGATTGTAAGCGTTGGTACTGAGATGTGCGGAACACATGCAAGAACATGCAAAGTAGAAAGAGTAGTGAGATGGGTGGTGAACATGCTGGGACTTGTAATGGAAGGAAGGAGTTGGGTATATTTACATATGAGTCATGTTAAAATAAGATAGGATGCGTAGTAATAGTTGTTTAAGTCTTGTATAAAATGGAAAGAACTAGAGAATATGTAAGACTACGTACAGATCTGTGGAGCTCGTTAACTGTTAGATTTTGAATTACTACGTTTTGAAGTATGTCTGCTATAAATTTCGGGAAAATTGATCTGTTACTAACGAACTTCTACAAATGAAACTAAGGTGGGGACATGAGCTGGAGCTCGGTAACTGACTTGATCTTATTTACTGTGTCTGATATACAGAGGGTATAAGTTTCAGGGAAATTGAATAGGTATTAATGATGATACGAAAGGGAACAAAAGCTGAGGACAGGAGCTAGAACTCAGTTATTGTT
>WNGS01005992.1:16630-34771 GCA_020271785.1 Procambarus virginalis
ATATATATATATATATATAATCGCCGACCTTAAGAGGATGGATGGGAGGATTGAGGATATTGATGCTCATGATGCACTCTACCTCATCACCAGATGTCTGTCCCTCCCCAGGTAACCTACTTTCTGAGGTGTTCACCATCTTACAGTAGCCAAAAACTAAGTGAGTATGACCGGTTACTGAAATCAATGCTAGAAAAAGCCCTTAACCTCTTTTGTTGACCTGCAGTGGAAACAAGCCTCTCTTCCCGTAAGACTTGGGGGCCTCGGAGTTCGAACAGCAACGCAAATCGCTGTTCCAGCCTTCCTGTCCTCCTTATCAGCATCCGACGACCTTGTGAAGGAAATTCTACCTGCCCACTTATATCAGCTGGCAGGTGTACATGATCCCAATTTTACACGCTGTGCCACAGAGTGGGCCTCTCGTGCAGGCCCATCACCTCAACCACCATCCCCAAAAGCCCACAGGCAATCCAGCTGGGATGGCCCCATTGTAGACAAAGTTGCTGCAGAGTGCCTGGGTGCTGCATCAACACAGCACGACATTGCTCGCCTCACAGCAGTAGCAGCCCCTCATGCAGGGGATTTCCTGTTAGCAACCCCAATGTCGGCAACTGGCACGCGTCTCACACCACACGCCCTCCGAATTGCTGTGGCCCTCCGCCTTGTTGCCCAATCCACACCAGATATAGGTGTATTTGCGGCGAGGTGGTGGCTGACAGGTACGGCCACCATGGCCTACTCTGCCAAAGCACGGGAGGATGGCACTCGAGGCACAGTGAAGTTAACGACATCATCAAGAGGAGCCTCACCACAGCTGGATGCCCAGCCGAGAGAGAGCCTCATTACCTAACGCCCCGTAACTCTGATGCTCTTATTGGTCGCCCGGATGGTATCACAGTGAACCCCTGGAAGAATGGCAAGCAGTTGGTATGGGACTACACGTGCGTATCAACCCTGGCTAACACCTACATTGACCTCAGTGTTGCACAACCAGGTGGCGCTGCCACCCACAGGGAAGCAGCCAAATCCCGTAAGTATAGAGAACTTGATCACCACTACAATTTTGTCCCCATTGCTTCTGAGACACTCGGCGCCTGGGGTAAAAGTGCTACCAGTTTTTTGAAGGAACTGGGTTCTAGGCTAATTGAAACAACAAGGGACCCTAGAGCTGCCAGCTTTCTTTTCCAGCGCCTCAGCGTGGCGATACAGAGGGGAAATGCGCACTGCATCCAGGGTTCCTGCCCGCCATCTGAGGAGCTGGAGGAACTCGACAACCTATGATAACCATCTTTGTAACCTATATGTAACTCCTTTTTTGTAACACAGTTCAAATAAAGCAAATATATATGTGTACATACAAAAGAATGGGGGTGGTAGGAGAGAAAATATTAGTGTTCAGTGAGAAACCACAAGGTCTCCTCTGAATACGTTTTATTTTCTTCTCCGAGGCTATGGGTCCCCACATTGGCACCAGAGGTGGTACCCTCACAACTTTTTATATATATATAATATATAATATATATATATATATATATATATATATATATATATATATATATATAAAAAAAAAATATATATATATATATAATATATATATATATATATATATATATATATATATATATATATATATGTGTGTGTGTGTGTGTGTGTGTGTGTGTGTCGTATCTAGTAGCCACAACGCACTTCTCGGCCTACTATGCAAGGCCCGATTTGCCTAATAGGCTGAGTGATTTCCAATATTTAAAAAAAAAATTCCAATTGATTTATTTGAATTTTTATTGTTTTATTATATTAGGATCATGAATTATTTACTTAGTTATGTTAGTTTAGGTTAGGTTAAGATAAGTTAGGTTGATGGGTTGGTTAGGTGCGGTCATATATCTACATTAGTTTTAACGCAAATTAAAAAAAATAACTGATACATAATGAAATGGATAGCTTTATCACTTTATAATAAGAAATCTGAAAATATATAAATTCAGGGAAACTGGGCTTATTAGGCAAATTGAGCCTTGCATAGTAGGCCGACTGCTGCATTCTAGGTACTTCGTACAACATTTTTATATATCTATATAAATAAAAATGATAATGTTCGTTTGTGGATAACTGCAAATCTCCGAAAGTTCTTCACAGATTGCTTTGAAATTTTCACACAAAGTACCATCCGCATCCAGCCAGGTTTTTATATGCATACTATATAGATGTCATGTCTGTGATGGTAAAAAATATACTTTTTCTGAAAAACTGTGTTTTTCATGTGAGGGAAATCTTCGAAACCTCTTTACCAATTGCTTTGAAATTTTGACTCAACATTGCATTCGAATAGGTGTGTGATTTTATATATCTACTACATACATGCTTCACCTGTAACAGGAAAAAAACATGATTTTTTGAAAAACAGCTCCATCTGTTGGACATAAGAGTAACACACGGTGTAATCTTTGAAAGTTTTTCACCGATAGCTTTGAAATTTCGCCACAACGTTGCATTCGAATAGGCGCATCTTTTTATATACCTAATATATTGATGCCATTCCTGTGATAGGTAAAAACATTTATTTTTGAAAAACAGCGCCGTCTGTTGCACATTATTGCAACATGCACGCTATACTAAATATGTCACAAATTCCATTTCAGTTTTTCTGATTGGATTGATAAATAATATTATGATATTGTATGCAAAATTAATTTACTAAAGTCTCTAGGCAGGGCCGTAAATCCTAGCTCCTCTTTACCTAATGACAGACTGGGGGCTGTAAGGGGCAGGTGGGATGAATGAATTAGTTGATTGAAGTTCCAAAATCCACCTGCAGGCAATTATCTCACATTAGCTTAAATTGTTTATACAAGGATAAGATTTTAATAAATTCAGTTCTATAGCTGAACACTGGTTCTGTTTAAATCAGGGATTTAAACATATACATAGTCCAGCCTAGCACCATAACTATCAACAGCCCATATTCTTTTACTTTAAAAACAACAATATAAATTGTAGAAGTATGATATTAAATCACCTTAAATGTAGTCTAAGTTCTAGTTACCTAAGTACTGAAGATTATATTCAATTAGATATACTTATATTATAATTAAGTAAGTAATTGTTAACTTAATTTATATGATCAAGTATATATATAGATATATTCAGTTTATATGAAGAGATTCAGTCAGCCTGACTGAAAATCTTCCCAGACTTGGGACACTTGTGAGATTGTGAATCTCACGAGTGTCTGGGGTCCTGTAAAAGATTCAGGATCTACAATACTAATAAACTTACTGAAATATGAGGTGTTGCCTCACTCTATAACCGACAGACTTATTGGATATATTAAAGTTACACAAGTATTCAATTGGCCAATTAATACACTAAATAACATTCAATATACTTCTCTGAATGGTGGGTGCCTCTCTTACAAGTGTGCCAGATTGGATATCTCTCGTGTCGAGTTTAGGCACGATATTTTATATCACAGCTTTGCTGTATGATGTTCTAGTAGCATTGCTAATTGATTATGTCCTTAATTGCAGTTGCAATAGGTTAGATAAGTGATGATGGTGGAGGTGGAGACAGCGATACCTTGTATGCTCCACTCCACACTTATTTAGATATTTTCTAGAATTTTTCCTTGTAGATATATTGTCCAGGTACTCCCCCAGTTCTAGAGAGTAATCACTGGTGATAAAGATAATTAGGTAAGGTGTACTGAGCTAATTAGTGTTCGCTAAGCACTGTGACACATGTTCACTATTTGTAAACACATGTGTTCTGCCTCGGATGCCCTATAGGTCGCATACTCCCGAGTTTGGTTTCACCTACTTCCCAGAGCGGGTAGCTTTCAATGAATATTGATTGATTATTTTTACTGTCTAGACATATGATTGAGATAAGATGTGATTATAATATAATTTGATATAAGATTTAAAGATAATAAGTAGTAATTGATAGTATTATTGATTCTTATTAAGGATTTAACTTAAACCATACCGGAAATCGATTCAATTGTTCCAATAGTTTTTTAATTAAGAAATCCTTCTAGAAGCTTCTGGATCCTTCAGAAATCATGCACCAAGTCATGTAGGCACCTATAGGGCCCTATGGTGTACTTATTCATAGGTGGCATTGTCATGTATGATCTAGATATATAGTGAATCTATAGTGATTCTGATATGATTTTGTTATGATTTCGATATGATATAGAAATAATACATTTCTTAGATAATAATATAGATATAGTTGGTAAAAATTTCCCACATCTTCCAGAGGGAGAGAACTGGCACAGAGTCCAATACTAAGGACAATAGTAACCATATGTTTTCATTTACTCTCCATCGGATTGATAATATAAGTGCAAATTTTGCTTTCACTTTTCTGCGGCTGTCCTTTGTGGACGAGTGTGCCTTTTAGGATTCTGTTGGGTCATGTAGAGTTAGAGGGTCTTGGGGTCTCCCAGGATCTAACTGTAGCTGACTCACTGATTCCATCTGGATGAGTTTGTCCAATGTCTTCAGGGAAGTTGTTCCTTTAGACAGGATTTTGACTATTTGCCAAATCCCCTGGCTATCTGGATGGACTGAGACAACTTTACCCAACGGCCAGTTAGCCCTAGGGCCATGACTGTCTACCAAGACAATATCGCCAGGTTGGATATTAGATATATTATATGGGACATTGGCCCCATAGTGATGTTCTCGTAGAGATGTAAGATATTCTTTTATCCAAACATCATTCCATTTTTGGATTATGCTGGACAGATGCTTATACCCCTGAACCAACTCACTCTGACCCACATATGAGGGATCTCTGATCTCATCATCCACTAGAGATGGTACTGGAGTCAGAAGTTTTCCATACATTAGGTGGGCAGGACTTAATGGCTCATGTTGAGTAGGATCATCAGACAAGAATGTCAACGGCTGGTTATTCACCCTTGATTCTATTTCCGTGATTACTGTCTGGAGTTCTTGAAGATTGATTTTCTGACGGTGTAGAGATTTTCTCAAGGATCTTTTGACAGTTCCTATTAACCGTTCATAAAATCCTCCTTGCCATGGGCTCTCGGAGGGATAAATTTCCATCTGCAGTGATGCTGTTCCAGTGTGGAAGTAACTGCAGGATGGGAACAGATTTCCCATAGACATGCTTTTCCAGCTACCATTGTCTGAAATCAAAGTTTGCTCCATTGTCTGAAATCATCAGCTTAGGGCATGATCGGCGTGCTGCGAATATGCGGAAAGCCTGGATAAATGATTGAGCAGTCATATCGGGTGTTACCTCTAGATGTACTGCTCTGGTGGTGATACAGGTTAACAGACAGATGTATGCCTTGATAGGTTTCTTATCTGCAGTCCCTGTTAGATATATTGCTCCTGTATAATCTACTCCTGACGTCTCGAAAGGATGTAGATAGACCACTCGTTCCTTTGGTAGGGGTGGTGGCCCAGGATAAGAGCAAGTTCTTGCATCGTACCTTTGGCATATCATGCAATTTTTCAAAATTGATTTGACTGACTGTCTTCCCTGAGGAATTCAATACTGCTGTCTGATATGTGTGAGTGTGTCTAACACTCCTCCATGTCTGATGATTTGTTGATAGGTATGTAACACAATCAACCTTGTGATCCAATTGTAACACATGGGGGGGTTATTCGTATTCTATCCACCCCTCTCTGTACCCGTATTCTAATCTAACTCTCTATACCATGGGACCCCAAACTTTCACTTGAACCGACCCCATGACACATGGTCTTAAGGCGATTGACCGCCTTAAGAATCTACAACCTTATGACGTGGAAACCGACTTCTAGCAAAACTCTAGAATCGCCTTGCGCTGCCACCACCAGACCAGTAACACTGAGCAATGATCGAGGTCTGGATCGATCATGCTAATCAATAAACTTTGGGGCTTGATCCCTACTAGTAATATATGAATTGGATTTCCGTAAGTGTGGAACTAATTAACAATCAAAGGGATAAAGAATTCTGATTCAGTGTTAGAATCGGCCCAACTCAACTAGGCCACTCTACCCACATGGTCCCGGACAATGCAAGTAAATTACACAAAAATGTAAATTAAATAAAAAGACAAATTTACTAGCTAAATGGTTTATTCAAAACTAAACAAAATCTAAATCAAAGCACTCCCCTGAACACTTCCTTCATGTCTCGGCAATGAGTTGACCTATTCTCTATAACAACTCTTAGCAACTCTACCTTGTATGCGACCAGCGGTGGACTGCTGGTCTGGGGCAGAGGTGGAGTGGACACCTTTCCTCTGTCGCTCTCTCCTACCACACTGTCCTCCTCTAATGCTCCTCTACCCAGAAGCCCAGAGCAGAGTATTCTTCCACCTAGTTTCTGCATTACTAGCAAGGCTTAAGTTTAACAACTAAACTCTGTTGTACTAAACGACACAGATTGGTTGAATTCTTTTAACTGAAGTTAATTACACAAGCATCTAGGGAAGAGCTATTTCCGTTTACCAAATGGCTATTTGGCCTTTGAGAAAATTCAAAAAATATGGAGCTTTGGTGACCCTTGTGACCTCAGGTCGGCCAAATTCTTCCGCGCCCAAATCTAGTCCCGCTAGTGACGTCACTGATGGTGACTTAACTCATTATCCTGACAATCAGGATACTCTTGATACTATAACCAGGGATATTATACAATTTGGATGAAGACTAATTTCTCTGAATTACTGAATAATGTGGAATAATTCCTTATACGAAATTGTGAACAAAGGCGGCAGTTATTTTCACCGCCAATCCCCCCCAGGTGATTCGACCATGTGCTTGAGGTCAGGTCCCTACCCGTGATTTCTCGAACATTCTGGGTCATGCCTACAACAGCTAGTTTGTTACACAATGCTTTTTTGGTAAAAGCCATGGATGCACAATATCTAGATTGATATCTGCGTGTTTAAGTCTCCCTCCACAATGCAGAATGTGATTTTCTTGGTTTATCCACAGACCGAGATTCTGTTTTAACTTATGCGGAAGATTTTCATAGTTATTCTCATAAGTTTCTCTCTGGGCTTGTCTTACCCAATAGATAAGTGCCTCAGGAAAAGTGTATTTTATACCACTTTTCCTGAGATAATGAAACATGTTCTGTCTTACATTGATTAATTTGATGAGCGAGGAGTAACGAGTACAATCCAAGACCGATATTTGAGCTTGCTGCCTGGTGGTAGTTAAGGTTTGTGTCATAATGACGTTTCACTAACCATCGAGGCCCATGAAACCAAATATCTGCCTTCGCAAACTGTTTAAACATCATATCTCTTGATAAGAGATCAGCTGGATTATCTTTTGTTGGTACATGCAACAATTGAAAGCCTGCAGAAATTTCTTTAATTTCTGAGGCGCAATTTCTTACATACGGTGTCGAACAGTTGTCTTTTCGTGCCTGTTGTAAGACGGCTTCATTATCAGACCATATAATGACATCTTTGAAGTTCATGGTAGACAAGATGTGTTTGATATGCACTGCTAAGAGTGTGCCAGTTAGCAATGCAGTTAGTTCCATCTGAGGAAAAGTCCTTTTTTTTTAATAAAGTGACTGTCGCCTTAGAGTTTATTAGATATGATTGATGGGAAGTCACTAAGTAAGTACAAGCTCCAAAAGCTTTGGCTGACGAGCCTGCAAATACATGTAGTGTTACTTCATTGTTTTCCTCGACTATGTGTCTCGGAAAGATTATCTGTTTGACTTAAGTTTGTTCTTGAGCCATTTCCATCCAAGCTTTTTGTAACTGGAGTGGTAGTGGATCATCCCAACCAACTTTTGTCTTCCAAGCTTCTTGCACCAATAAACGCCACTTGATAGTTAAAGGATTCAGTAGACCAAGTAGGTCGAATACTATGCTAACCTGTAAAAGCAAATCCCTTTTTGTAGCAATGCAATAATTTACTGGTACTGATTTGATTAATATTGTGTCTGAGATTAGATCCCATTCCATACCTAACACTTTTTGTGATTCTGGTACGTGATATTCAAGGTAATCTCTTGCTATTTGATTATTCAATGTTGCATTATTATTATAGGCCCATGATTGTAGTGGCATGTTGGCACCTTGTAGCTCCTTGTTGGCCTCTTGATATATTTGTGACAGTTCAGTAGTACCGTTAACTGTCCTTTGAAAATTATCTACATATAGATTTTGATTGATTTCAGCCTAAAGGGACTTGATGATTTCTTCAGATGAGTATCTAGAGTTGCTTGCAGCAAAAATGAGATATAAGTAGCACCAAAGAGTACAGAGGAGAATCTGTACGTCACAGTAGGACTATTGAGTTCTTCTGGGTTCTCCACCCATAGAAACTTAGTGCATTCCCTATCTTTTTCCTGTAAGCCAACTCTTAGAAAGGCCTTGCTTATATCTGCTGAAAATGCATATTTGTTAAGTCTAAATTTCAGCAGTATGTCATACAATTTCTGAGTTAGACTTGGACCTGTTTGCAAACAATCATTTAGGCTGGTTCCTTGGGGTCCAGATTTAGAGCTACAATTACAAACTATCTGTAAAGGAGTTGTTTTTTATTCTCTCATCACAGCCATGTGTGGTAAAAAAATGTCCTGTTTGCTTATTGTCGTGTTTTACGAATTCGATGAATTTATTCTTTAACTGTTGAGTAATAATCTCATGATAAAGTTTTAAATGCTCAGGCCTTTTCCTTAGCTTTGCTAATTGAGATTTAAATTTACTATAAGCCATGTGATAGTTGGTAGGTAAGGTTTTATTGTTGATTTTCCAAGGCAGCCTTACTCAGTACTGTCCATCATGGCACTGTACAGTTTATAAGTACTGATTACATGTACAGACATCATCAGAAGTTGGTTGTTCAGGAATTATTCCTATTGCATCAAGTTCCCACAATTGATGCACAGATTCGAGTCTGTCATCTATCATGTGGGGGATATTTAGTGGTGACTGTTCTTTGCCTAGCCAAGCCACTATTACAGTTTCTGTACAATGTGGTTTTACCGGAGTTGAAGGTTCAAGATCTAGTACTCTTGATGCTTAATGCTAATTGATTAATTAGTCAATGCTAACTTCTCAATTGATTAGTTCCAGCTGTGCAGTAAGTAATGTATGTGTAGTAATTGTTTTTGCTACTAAGGCATTAACATTACTCTGTACCTTACAGAATTGTACAGCTGGTGAAGAATTATCTTCCTTTGGCTTTGCCTGTGATGCATGTTGATTATCGATTCTGTTGGCACAGTCTGCATCTGCATAGGCTGTGCATTGATAGGCATGTGCTTCCTGACAGAATAAACATCTTTGGGCACTTGTAGCTCCTTTTGTCTTTTCTGTCTTGGGAGCTTGATTTCCTACAGTTTTGTTAACTGTGGGTGATATAGCATATGAGCCAATATTACTCTGTTTACACTTTGCAGAAGAGGAGCTTTGTTGCTTTGATTTTTGACTGCCAGTTGGGACATTTTTGTTTATGTCCAAAAATACACTTTTAGTAATTTTTTCTTGTGATATGATATTGTTACAAGTATGTAACACTTATAGGTTTATAATTACATGCAAGTAGGTCATACAAGCATGTAACACTTGTACTCCTCCAAGGATTTCCTTAAAGGATGAATTGTATTTGTAATAATGTGTATTTATATTATTCATGATGTGATGAAGCATTTTGCTTTATATTTCTCAGCTTTGCCTTTTCTATTAAGTAAATCTCTTTGAGATGCTTAACTGTCTTCAGATTTTCTGAGGCTGCTTTCACTCCAGTGAAAGCATGAGATTAAGTGATCAAGATTATATTCTTGGAATATGACAGTTGTCTTAGATGGATGATAATACTTGGATTGACATTGTCAATGTGCTGTTTAGCCTTAAGATTGTAGATTAGTGATGAGAGGCTGTTTAGCCATTTAGATTGTGATAGGTGAGATTAAGATTGGTTTTAATCCCCAATAGTAGACTATTGTAGCCAAGTGATGATGACATTTGTCTATCACCTGATTTAAATGGCCTGTAGGCTGTAGATTAAGATTAATGATTTGCTGTTTAGCTAACTTAGACAAATTAGCAAGGATCTGCAATGCTTTTCCTCTTACTTGGCTTTGTAAATATAAAAATTTAATAGCCTTAGTGAGAGAAGCTTTAGAGTATATTAAATAATCAAAAGATCTCCAGAAGGTATCCCAATTTTCTTCTTCCTTGCCCTCAAAACATTGTATTTGTACCTTTGGGAGCTCGGCTGCTACATGGGGAATAGTCGAGGTACCAAACTGAGTGCATGTGCTCACATTTGGTTGGGCTACTGCTAGTAATGCAAGTTTGATTAAAGGATCTAGTTGATCTTTAATTTTATTTTCATACATGACTGTTTCAGCTCTGATATCCTGAAGTTCCCTTTGGGTTAAATCAGCATTAGCTCTTTCTGCTAAATAAGTCTCAGAAGTGTGCTTGATTTGATCAAATCTTTCAATAGCTGTTTTAACTTGGTTATTCAAGATGATTAAACAAAGAGATACTTGATTAGCAAACTCTTGACATCTGTCAAGATGTAGAGTCAAGTGATTTTTTAGACACTTTATAAGTGTCCTTTTCTTTCCTGTTTCTGTAGCAGGTGAAGAATTGATGTCATGTGGGTTTTGCCGAGTTTCGGAGTTTCTGAGATATTTTATATTTTGATAAAATTATGTATAATGTTAATGTATTTTGATAAATGAGCTTTCCTGTCTACTTAGGAAATGATTCCAAAAATCGTCCTTCCTTTAATCCCTGGAATCTGGATGTAGCAGGTGCTCAATTATAAAAGTATTTTTTTTGTTTGTCATCCAAATGCACTGAATGCCCCAAATCGGTAAATTTTGTAATAATTCTTTAAAATAGTAAATGGTACTGTTTTCGCAAAACCATTACAAGATCTCTTACCACAATAGGGGTTTGATAAAATACAGTAGAATGCCTACTGGTTTTACCTGAAACAGGGTTTGATATAGTTAATTATGGATATATTGTAATGAAATGCTCTAATTGTGTTAAAAACACTTTTTTATAAAAGTATTTTGTAATGAACAGCTCTGAAAGTCAGTTGATTACAGAATGCTGGATAATACACTTAAATGTGTATATATTACCTCAAGTGAGTTAAATAATGGTATATATGAGATAAGAGGCAGTTGTGTCTGTGATAACTGATAAAATTAAGAACTGTGGTTTTTGACACAGAACTGTACTAGCATGCTATAAATGCTTACTAGGTATTGAATATGGTAGCCTTTGTGGGGGTTTTCTTTGTTGCTTTCCCGACTGCAATGTGTGCGTCGCCAATGTACATGTGGCAGACGCTTCACGAAGCTGTCGGAATCAGCAGACAAAATACGGGAGCAACTGTACAGGGCCTGGGAGCAAGGTCGAGTTAGAGTCCTTGATGGTCTCTTCTCAGACTAGACTCACCTGCTCCTGGTCTATGTTGATCATTGGAATCTCCAGAATGCTTTAAACACTTTAAGGGACTCCTAGGGTCCTTATCACATTTATAGTTTAGTGAATTAGGCAACTCGGTGTTGGAGACACCCAGAGCTGAAGGCTTGAGTAAATAGTTGGCAGTATTCAAAAGTGGTTAAACGGAAACACCACATAAACCTTAACAGTAGTTTATTTACTAACTTAACCTCTAATACAAGGGGTACTTGATTTACTTTAGATTGGCGTCAGAAAGGCTCAACATGCACAATAATAATATCACACAATACTAAATGTGTGGTGTATGTGACGCTCACATTCACAGACGAGTGTAATGTCGTGATACCACACAGATAAACACGCATACACAGTCGGGTGCCTTCACCGATATCTGTGTCAGGTATGAGTAGGTGAGAACTGTGGTTGATACCTCAGATCAACACAGAGAGACACAATAAAACAATGACAAGATCTTGTACTTACAGGTACTCTTATTCACTCACTCAGGCACATTTATGCAAGAACTTGTAGGTGGCCTGACAGCTAGTTCTGCTCATCACGACGTGAGACCATTGATGACAGGCTTTCCCACAAAGCGTACTTGATTCGGGGGTACTCGCAGGAGGGTGCGCTGTATGTCAACAGACACACGCACACACTTTTGATGGCACTGGTGGTGAGTAAGGGTGGTGACGTCACGTACTGTGAGGCAGGGTGGCTGGCGGCTCAAGGTACCAAGATACTGAGGTACTAGCTACACACTCTGCAAAGTGGTGGCTGGCGGCTGCAAGTTATATGGTACCAAGCGGTACACTGTGATAAAAGTCACACACAGATTACTTAGGCAGCAGCACTCCTTAGTTCACTCTAGGTCACTCACAACGATCTTTGTCACCAGGGGTTACCTGATACCAGTCTGTTTCGCTCTGGTGATTTGTCACTAGGCTTCTGAACAATATATTCACAGTCGTGATTCAGGGCGAGTGTTGGTATATCGAAAAGACACTGAGTTTAACTTGATGGTGAGGAATGGACGGTGTTCAGTCTATTGGCCGATAGACAGAACAGGACATGTCCTCTATGTAAGGGCTTCCTCAAGTGAATGCTCTTGCCAGCGGCTGTAGGGCATCTAGTGGGACACAACACAAAGAATTACAATTTGGCCAGTGACATTGCATCAAAAGAGCGTGAACCAATCATATTGATCGTTCCCTGATCAGTAGCAGAGGTGACGTCACGACCACGTCACAGTTGTTATTCTCCATTGCACCGGTTGAGGCTAACCCCAGAGGTCAGTCGCCTCGCTGGCGTCTCCTCTCCCTCTCTCATGCTGGCACCTCCTATGTACTCACTGACCCTTTGTGGCAAGTATACCTAACTTCCCTGTATCTACTTCCTGCCTGAACATACGGTGGCCTCCAAATTATAAACATATTCCTGGTTATGTGGTCATCCTGGGGACACCCAACCTGCCAGATTACCATCCAGGGTTAACAGAGAGAAGGCTTGTGCACAAAATCGGTGCACTGTGCACTGCAATGAGCCATTCAAGTCAGCTGTGGGAGAATCCTGAGAGACCATTCTCTCACATCATCCCCCCCCCCTCCCAACGAAAGACCGAGCTCCACAGAGTGGTGCTCGTTCTACACCTCTCACACTGCTGATGCACGTGCACGTGGTGCAGCTGAGTCGAGCAGACCCCGTTTTCTACACTGCTAGGCGAGGCAGGTCCTCGTCTAGACTACTTCCTTTTGATAAGTGAGGAATTTCTTCAGTCACCGGGTCACATGTGGCTATCTATTCAGGTCTTAAGCAGGCACTGTGGTCGGACGTTGCTCCAGGTCTAGGTCGGCTCAATGCCTCGGAACCGTGAGTAGCACTAGGATGTCCACTGCCTCTCTCCACCTGTGTCATGCCTGAAATATCAGAGGCACACTGGGAACTAGTGTCCGGTGATTCGTGTTGCATTTCTTCGCTCATGTCTCCCTCGTTCAACGTCTCGTTAATCACCCCTGACCTACTCAACCAGTCAGCACCTACATTGTCAGTTCCCTTTATGTAAACCACGCGGAATGTGAAAAGTTGAAGGAACAACACCCAGCACATTATTCTAGGGCTTGCATTTTTAAGCGTGCCGATGTGGCTGAGGGGGTGGTGATCTACTTGAAACGTGAAACGCTTACAGTAGAGATACTGGTAGAATTTCCTTACTCCCACGACAGCAGCAAGGAGTTCCTTTTCTACAGTGGAGTACTTCTGCTCAGCATCGCTCAATTTACGACTGGAGTACGCAACTGACCAGATTTCACCATCGTACTCTTGCATGAGTACAGCACCATTACCTGTATTTGAGGCATCTGTACGGAGGATGTACTCCCTGGTAGAATCTGGTAGTCTAAGGATGGGTGCTTCAGTTAGCTTCTTCTTGAGCGTGCAGAATGCCGAGTTCTCCATTTCTGTCCAACGTACTCTAACAGGTGCATTCTTCTGGGTTAGATTAGTTAGCGGAGTTGCTATGGACGTGAAATTGGGAATGAAAGTTCTGTAGTATCCTGCAAGTCCCAGGAATGACATAACCTGTGTCTTGGTGGTGGGTGGAGCGGCTTCACTGATCTTGGTGATCTTCTCAGGCAGCGGCCAGGTGAACCCTCCCCCTATCACGTGATCAAGGTACCTGACCTCCCTGCACCCCAACTCACACTTAGTGGGTTTTGCAACCATTCCTGCTTCTTGTAGTCTTGTGAACACCTGCCTTAGCAAGCTCAGATGTTATTCCCACGTAGCAGAGTGGATGAGCACATCGTCCACAAACACTTCTACTCCAGTAATTCCCACCAAGACCTTGCGCATAGTTCTGTTGAACACAGCCGGGGCGTTCACCAGTCCAAACGGTAGGACTGTGAACTGGAAGAGACCTTCGCTTGTCATGAAGGTAGTGCAGCGCTTACTGTCTTCATCTAATTGAATCTGCCAAAATTCTTTTGTCAGATCAAGCTTGGAGAAACAGCAACTGGAAGCTAACCTCGAGAAGATCTCATTTTGATTGAACATCGGTTCAGCATCAAACTCTATGATGGAGTTCATCTTCCTGAAGTCGAGGCAGATGCGCACACCTCCCCCAGGCTTCTTCTCTAACACCATCGGGAATGATTACGGTGAGGTCGACTTCTTTATTACTCCCGCGTTAATCATAGATGCCAGTTCTTCTCTCACTTGTGGTACAAGGTGATGAGGAACAGGATATTGTTTTGTTCATACTGCTTGCTGCTCTAGCAAAGGTATGCGGTAACTCTCTACCTTTGCTACTTTAGTGACATCAGAGAGTTCCACCTTGTACTCTGCTACCAGTCGAGTAACCTGGTCGACTTGATCTTCAGACAGTTGATCATCAATCTTAAGGTCTCGGTGTGTCTCCTGCTGCTGTTGATTGAAGAGACCTGGCTGACCTACCTCCTCGCCGGCGGTTATCACTGAGACACCGGTGATCGTTGCTCAGAGCAGTGGGTGGTCGATCGGCCCTGTCGATGTCAAGCCCCTTGGTCCTCTCCTGTTCTTACGTCTTACATGCTTCTTCAGCTTTGCGGATCCATCTACAGGTGGGTCTTTGTAACGTTGGAGCATGTTGCGTTCTTTTGCTTTTTTAACCTTTGCAGACACTCCCTGAATGTCTCGTAATTTCAAAGGTTTTTCTGGGCGAGTCGGCTTGTTGCTCTCTGACCTCGTAGTGACAGCTGCCACGAGCGAGTTACCTGTTAATGGAGTTGCTGTTGCTTCAACCAGAGGTTTTGCTTTTCTCTCTCCATAACTTCACAGCTTGCCTTCTCTCCCTTATTCTTCAGCTGGGTGAGGGTGTTGTCGCTCCCTGTGACGCCACCCATGGCATCAGCTGACTGAGGGCGGCTGCATTCCTCACTCTCCCCCGCTTTCTTTGAGGGTGGACTTGGGCAATCAGAGATTTCCGGGATATTCCCCAATAAGAGTCCATATACAGCACATTCCTATTGAACGGCACGAATTTTACCTTTGATGTAAGGTGTGTCGACCCACACATACACCTCCACCATCTCTTTAGCATAGCCATTTGGGAATCTGACATAGATATGTCTCCCTGTCTCAGATCCTGGCTGTACTAGGCTTTTTCTTACCATGTGGGTAGTGGCGCCTTGTCACGGAAGATTTTCGCCGATTTTCCGTTAACATTTCCGTCCACCACCTCAAGGGTCCAAGCTAGTGGATCCTTTCCAACGTTGGGATGTTTCTTACCATTTGAGCTCACACCTGCTATGTAACCTGGTTTCGGTTTTGCCTTGCAATCAGCTGCACGATGACCTGGCTTACCACAGTTGTAACACTTGTGCACATGCTTGTTGAAGGAGTTTCCCTGCTCCCCTGACACACCAGTCTTAAGCTTAGCTCCCTCGCCAGTACCTGTAGCATGACGCTTCTCGTGCAGCTTCACCCCTTTCACCTGTCTCCTGGCCCCAGCCCACAGATCAGCTTGCTTGGCCATAGACAGATTTGACACAACTTCCTGCTCTTTGATATTGACGCACAGTGACGATTCGCATGCTTCTAAAAACTGTTCACAAATCATCAGTTGATGGAACTCCATGCTCCCAGGAGTAGTCTCCATGAGTTCACAGTAACGGTTTAGACTCGATACTAACCACTGTAGCATTAGTACATATGTCTCCCCTTTTTGCAATTGAGCCCTACGGAAATTCTCTAGCATCCGGTCTGCATTGATGCCAAAACCGTTCACCAGTGCTGTTGTCAATGCCTCGTAATCTCCGTGCTGATGCGGACCCAGACTGTGGTAGATGGTTAGTGCCCTACTTATTAACAACGCACTAAGAGCGAGTGCCCACTTTGATCTTTCCCACCCGCAATCAGCAGGGTGACCTTCGAAACGCTTGATGTATGCATCCATCGAGTCGTCCCTCTCATCAAAGTTAGCTAGTTTAGGTAGTTTGACAGTCTTACCTTGTTCAGCATTAGTCTCTGTTGAACGACCACTTGTCTGGTCATCCTGCCTCGCTTGTAACTGCATGAGAGCTATGCGTTCAGTACTCTCTCTGTTCTGCTGATCAGTCCAGCATTTGTTTTCTCTCTCTTGCTGCTCAGTCCAGGGTTTACTTTCTCTGTCCTGCTGATCAGTCAAGAGTTTCATAGCTTTCTCTGCTACTTTATTCCCTTCGAATCCCAGCCCCTTAACCTGGTCGCGGTATTCCTCTAAGGTGAATAATTGCGAGCCTGTAATACCTACTCTTTGAGCTGGCGTCGTCCAAAAGAACCTTTTGGGTAGAGATTCTTCCCCGTAGAATCCCCCAACGAAGTATTTAAGGAGCTAGATTCCCGTGTGACTCCGTTTTCTCTCACAGCGTACGGGATACTACCCAGGAAACAATTTTAAGTTTCCACAACGTTCCTGGAAAGTGTTAGAAAGGATTGGAAACATTTGTTTTCACGCATTAAATACGTTGTTTTGTGTTGAATCAAATAGGTTTCCAAAATCTATAACCAAAACCTACGTACCTAATCCTAATTTGAAACTTTGTGACACCTTTTGTACCCTAATTTGAAACTTTGTGACACCTTTTGTTCCATAATTTGAAACTTTGTGACACGTTTTATAAAGTGTTTAAAGTTAAAATGATTATATATGAATAAAATAGGGAATGTAAAAATATAAAAATTTTATTTACATTTAGTAAAATAAAAAATGGATCATAATAAAGGTTGGTTCATCATTTTTATTCATTTATCATTTGTAGTAGTGGTGTAGTGGCCTGGAGTAGCAGCCTGGTGTAGTAACGTGGTGTAGTGACGTGCTGTTGTAGCCTGATGTAGTAGCGTGGTGTAGTGGAGGGGGAAGAGGGGAGGGGTATGAGAAGGGGGATAAAGAGGAAAGGAAAAGGAGGGGGAGGGGTAAGAGAAGAGGAATGAGGAGGAAGGAGAAGAGGAGGGGGAAGAAGGGAGGGGTAAGAGAAGGGGGATGAGGAGGAAGGGGAAGAGGGGAGGGGTAAGAGAGGGCGATGAGGAGGAAGGGGAAGAGGAGGGGTAAGAGAAGGGGATAAAGAGGAAAGGAAAAGGAGGGGGAGGGGTAAGAGAAGAGGAAGGAGAAGAGGAGGGGGGAAGAAGGGAGGGTAAGAGAAGGGGGATGAGGAGGAAGGAGAAGAGGGGAGGGGTAAGAGAAGGGCGATGAGGAGGAAGGGGAAGAGGAGGGGTAAGAGAAGGGGGATAAGGAGGCAGGGGAAGAGAAGGGGGGTGAGGAGGAAGGGGAAGAGAAGGGGATAAGGACGAAGGGGAAGAGGAGGGGTAAGAGAACTGGAATGATGAGGAGGAAGGGGAAGAGGGGAGGGTAAGAGAAAGGGGATGAGGAGGAAGGGGAAGAGGAGGGGAGAGGGTAAGAGAGGGGAATGAGGAGAAAGGGGAAGAGGAGGGAGAGAGGTAAGAGAAGGGAAATGAGAGGAAGGGTAAGAGAAAGGGGATGAGGAAGGGGAGGGGTTAAAGGGGGATAAGGAGGAAGAGAAAGAGGAGGGGTAAGGGAAGAGGGGAGGGGTAAGAGAAGGGTGGATGAGGAGGAGGGGGAAGAGGGGAGGGGAAAGAGGAGGGTAAGAGAAGGGGATGAGGAGGAAGGGGAAGAGGAGGGGATGGGTAATAGAAGGAGGGCAAGGCGGGGGAGGGGTAAAAGAAGGTGGATGAGGAGG
>WNGS01005992.1:35771-48002 GCA_020271785.1 Procambarus virginalis
TTGGCCTCAAATAGCCCAGGCTATCACTTCCTTATGTCCGGTCGTGATGGTCAAGTGGTTTCAGGCATCCCTGTACATACCAGTTGCGTTGCTCCCTGGAGCATGGGTTAGAGGTCACTTCCGTGGTGTGAGTTTTCATTCGCGTATATAGTCCTGGGGGACCATTCAGGCTTGTTCGCATTTGTGTTCCTCACGTGTTGCCCCCAAAAATGAGTTGATTTGATAAAAATGCTATGCCCAAGATAACCATCCAGGTGCCGGCGGGGAAGTGGCTCAAATAGCCCAGGCTATCACTTCCTTATGTTCGGTCGTGATGGTCAAGTGGTTTAAGGCATCCCTGTACATACCAGTTGCGTTGCTCCTGGGAGTATGGGTTCGAGTCACTTCTGGGTGTGAGTTTTCATTCGATATAGTCCTGGGGACCATTCAGGCTTGTTCGCATTTGTGTTCCTCACGTGTTGCCCCAAAAAAATGAGTTGATTTGATAAAATGCTATGCCCAAGATAACCATCCAGGTGCCGGCGGGGAAGTGGCTCAAATAGCCCAGGCTATCACTTCCTTATGTCCGGTCGTGATGGTCAAGTGGTTTAAGGCATCCTGTACATACCAGTTGCGTTGCTCCTGGGAGTATGGGTTCGAGTCACTTCTGGGGTGTGAGTTCATTCGCATATAGTCCTGGGGACCATTCAGGCTTGTTCGCATTTGTGTCCTCACGTGTTGCCCCAAAAAAATGAGTTGATTTGATAAAATGCTATGCCCAAGATAACCATCCAGGTGCCGGCGGGGAAGTGGCTCATATAGCCCAGGCTATCACTTCCTTATGTATCGGTCGTGATGGTCAAGTGGTTAAGGCATCCTTGTACATACCAGTTGCGTTGCTCCTGGGAGTATGGGTTCGAGTCACTTCTGGGGTGTGAGTTTTCATTCGCATATAGTCCTGGGGACCATTCAGGCTTGTTCGCATATATATATATATATATATATATATATATATATATATATATCTATATTATATATATATATATATATATATATTTATATTTATTGGTATATTTGGTAGCAGTCTTTCCTGTAGACATAATTATTAATATGACCGAAAAAGTAAGATTAATAATTCTAACACGAATTTTCTCTATTTCCTTATGTTTCTTTTTACTGGTGACGGTAAATGAAAAAAAAATCAATTCTCAAAATTCATTTTATTTCTAGTCTGACGCGACACTTGAGCGCGTTTCGTAAAATTATTACATTTTCAAAGACTTTAGTTTTATCAACACACAACTTATGCCTGAAACAACATTGGCTCTTATACCTGCATTTGGGGAGGTGTGTAATACTAGTTGGGTGAAAAACAAACTTTCAACAAAACACAGAACATGGAATACGGGGTATAGATTTGCAAAAGTTGGGTAAATAGAACTGCAGAAGGCCTATTGGCCCATATTTCTTGATGTTTCTATTGGAGCGGAGTCTTGAGTGGGTAAAATATAGTTGTGCGTTAATGGCTGTTGATTGCTGGTGTTGACTTCTTGATGTGTAGTGCCTCGCAAATGTCAAGCCGCCTTCTGTCGCTGTATCTATCATGATTTCTGTGTTGTTTGGTAAGATTTCTCTGGTGATGGTTTGGTTGTGGAAGAGAATATATGTTCCTTAATGGAGCCCTGTTGCTATGCATCGTTAAACGCCTGAAAGAGATGTTGTTGTCTTGCCTATATACGAGTTTTTTGAGGCTTACAGTCCCCAAGACGGCATTTGAAGGCATAGACGACGTTTGTCTCTTTTAGAGCGTTTTGCTCCGTGTCTGGAGAGTTTCTCATGAATAGGCTGGCCGTTTTTTGGTTTTATAGTAAATCGTTAGTTGTATCTTCTCATTTTTGTCTGTAGGGATAACATTTCTATTAACAATATCTTCAGGACCCTTTCCTCCGTTTTATGAGCTGTGGAGAAGACGTTCCTGTAAAATAGTCTAATAGGGGGTATAGGTGTTGTATTAGTTGTCTCTTCAGAGGTTGCATGGCGTTTCACTTTCCTTCTTATGATGTCTTCAATGAAACCATTGGAGAAGCCGTTGTTGACTAGGACCTGCCTTACCCTACAGAGTTCTTCGTCGACTTGCTTCCATTCTGAGCTCTGGCTGAGAGCACGGTCGACATAAGCGTTAACAAACTCCTCTTGTACCGTCTGGGCAGTCACTGTTGGCATTGAGGCACGTTCCTATGTTCCTTTCCTTAGTGTAGACTGCATGTGGAAACCTCCGCTCCTTTCCATGACTGTTACATCTAGAAAGGGTATCTTCCTTCCTTCTCCATCTCGTAAGTGAAATGCAACACAGAATTCCGCTCGAATGCCTCTTTCAGCTCCTGCAGACGTCTGGCATCAGGTACCTGTGTAAAAATGTCATCAACATACTGCAGTACCCCCTATTTGGCTATTTTACAGGGACTTCTTTTCCACAACTCATAAAACGTAGGAAAGGGTCCTGAAAGATTGTTAATAGGAACGTTATCCCTACAGACAAAAATCAGAAGATACAATTGACGATTTACTATAAAACCAAAAAAACGGCCAACCTACTCATGAAAAACTCTCCAGACACAAAGCAGAACGCTTTAAAAAGAGACCAACGTCGTCTATGCCTTTAAATGCCCACTTGTGGATTGTAACCCCCAAAGAACTCAGTATATAGGCAAGAAAACAACATCTCTTTCCAGGCGATTAAGAATGCATAAGCAACAGGGTTTCATAAGGAACATATAATCTCTTCCTACAACCAGACCATCACCAGAGAAGTGTTAAAAAAACAACACAGAAATCATCGATAGATACAGCGATAGCAGGCGGTTTGACATCTGTGAGGCACTACACATCAAGAAGTCAACACCAGCAATCAACAGCCAATTAATGCACAACTATATTCTACCCACTTCAAGACTCCGTACCAATATAGAAGCATCAAGAGGAAAATAGGCCAATAGGCCCTTTGCAGTTACTTCCATTCTTCCCTTTCATCTATATATACCCATTGAACCGTGTTCTGTCTTGTGTTGAAAGTTTGTTCACCTCATTGAAAACTGTTGTAACAATCACCTCACCCAAATGCGAGTATATAAGACAAAAGCTGTTTAAATATTAGCATATTAAAACTCTGTTTAGTGTTTGTAGGTTATAGTTGTGTGTGTGTGTAAACTAAAGTCATTGAAAATGTAATCAGTTTTACAAAACACGTTCAAGTGTCGCGTCAGACTAGAATTTAAAATGAAACTTGGAGAATTGATTTTTCAATTACCATTGACAGTGAAAAGAAACATAAGAAATATTGAGAACATTCGTGTTAGGAGGAGTGGTACATCCTCCCTCACTGAAGGTCAAGTGCCGATTGAGGGGGAAGCCCCCCCCAGCCTGACGACCGGGTTAGCGGCCCAGAGATGTGTGATGACATGTTCCCAGTGTGGACTCGCCCAGGATGGGGGAGAACCATCACGGTGACACAGTAGTGTTTATGAGATGTCGGATGGAGGAGTTTAATTTTCTGTTAATACATTTAATTATGTTTTGTTATGAAAACATTTATTATGGCATGATGGTGGATTTGCAGGTTTGTGTGGGAGAACTGCAACGTTTGTTTGGGGAAACGGCAATGTTTGTGTGGGAAAACTGCAACCTTTGTGTAAGAGAACTGAAATATTTGTGTGTGAGAGAACTCCAACGTTTGTGTGGTAGACCTGCAATGGTTTGTGTTGCAGAAGTTTGCTAGAGAACTTCGTACCAGAGGAGGAGTATAAGCAGAACTGCAAGGTGGTGCAGGACTTCAAGTTGAGGAGTGGAACTCCAGAAACAAAGTGAATCATCAAGTAGTGTAGGGAGCTACTCTTCGTTTGTGTGAAGTGTTTGGAAAGAGCTTCACTGACATTCATGGAGGACTTCATGTGCAGCAGATTGGCGGAACTGCATGGAGTACCTGATTTTGAGGACCAAGATTGAAGATTGTAGTGGGGGACTTCGAGTAATGGAACAGAGGATCATATGGACCTTGATGTTTAAAGGAGTGTTTGATTGTGTTTTTTGGCGTGAAAGGCGCAGTGCAAGGTGAGAGGTTGATGTTTGTTTTACAGTTGGAAATATGTTAATATTTTATGTGTCATGTATTACAGCCCAAATCAGTGAAGGGAGCAGAGGGTTGTAGGCTGAAGTTAAAGCAGCAGCCTGATACAGTTATTTGTTGGAGACATAAGGTGATATTGGAGTGTTATTAGTTGGTTGCAGTCTAAGAGGTTGCATTGTTTTATACTATTCTTGCATAACTATATTGTATGTTTTTTTGTATTAAATGTTATTTTCGTTAGCTGGCTGTTGCTCTTATCTTGGTGAGGCTTCCTGGCTAGTGAGAGAGAGAGTCACGGCTGTAACTTGGGTGATGGTGGACTATTACTACCTAATGGAGACTGAGAAATCATCTCACAGTAAGGAGAATGTGGGGAGTCACAGCAGCTCGAGAGCGGGTGTGTACTCATGACAACTAGGCAGTCTGAGCTGCACCCCTGAATAAAGGTGACACTGAACTGCACTCCCTGAACCAAATGCTTACCAGAGTGATCTCTCAAATAAGTGCAAGCACTCCAGTGTCCATTACCAGTCGACTGATGGTAGTGGGAGTGTGGCTGCCGAGGTTGGCTGTTTGTTCTGTCAGGGAGTGGTTGGGGTCTGTTCGACAGTAAACAAATATCAGGTTGGTTTAAATAACCAAGGTTCATTGTATAAACACCCCAAACCCCCAACACCCCATGATAGAACAAATTGGGAGCCTGTCCGGGATATTGAATTGACACACACACACACACAGTTCGAGTCCAGGGAGTTGGACTGACAGACCCATTGCAGCAGCAGGTAGCCCGTGTGACTACAGGTAGATATTCCCCCCCTTTCTTTCTCTCTCTCTTTCTCTGGAAGACCCACAGGATGGGATGGAGAAGGTGCAAACACTTATAGAGTCAGGAAAGCTTGAAGATTTGGAAAGTGACACCAAAGAGCAGTTAAAACAGATAGCAGAGAAATGTGGCATCAAGGTGAAGTCATCTAAAGTGGCCGGAATGAAGGAGGAGATCATCAGACAGTTGAGTGTTGGGAACGAAACAGCAGAACAAGGTGCCCTTATAAGGGCTATTCATGCCCGTGCCACCTCTTTTGTGGCTTAATCTTTATCAATCAATCATCAAGGAGCCCAGAAAGGATCTGGAAGTGGAAAGGAGAATGTTGGACAAGACGAAGTGAGATCCCAAGGATTAAGTAGGAATTGCTGCAGAAGCAAGAGTAGCAGGAACAGGAGCTTGGAAAGATTTCAGCTAGAGCTCCAGATAAAACGTGAGCATGAAGAGAGGCAGTTTAAGATGGAGAAATTGAAGTCAGAACTGCAGATGAAGAATGAGGTAGAAAAAAAGAGAAAACAGAACAAATGGAGAAAGAAGCAAATAGAGTTTTAGCAAAGCAAAGGATTGTACATGGATTGCCAGAGAGCACCACATATGTATCACACCCACCTAGTGTGATACATGTGTGATACATAAAGTTAGGGAAAAAGATATTCCACTGTTCATGCCAGAAGAGTCAGAGAGCTTCTTCAAGCATTTTGAAAATATAGCCAACATTAGACAGTGGCCACAAGAAGAGTCGGCTCAGTTGGTACAGTTACGGTAGACCGGCGCTGCCAGAGAGGCATATACCCAGTTGTTTTTGGATGAATGCCAAGATTTCTGGACTGCGAAGAGCAGCATGTTGCGCTCATTTCTGTTAACACCCGAAACTTACAGAAAGTGTATCAGATGAAGAAGATGACGAAGACTCCTGCGAGTATGTTTGCTGAGACAATGAGAGACCTGGAAAGAGGGTTCCAGAGGTGGATAGAAGCTGTTGGTGTAGAATCCTACGATGATTTGAAACAGTTGACGATTATGAAGAAATTTCTGGAAATGATGCACCCTGAAAGGAAATTTAAGATCCAAGAGGCAAGAATGAATAGTGTGAGAGATGCAGCCAACAGGGCAGATATGATTACGGAGACATATCGGAGCTTGAGGAAAAGCAGGTTGAAGAGCGATGTGAGACGCAATTATGGAAGACCCAGGAGAGCCTGGGGGGAGAAAAATTTTGATAGATAGGCAAATAAGCGAAAGTACTATAAAGCTCACAGAAGGAGGCCATATGCTTCATCCGAAAGTGAGGATGAAGGAGTTAAGCAAGAAACTAAAGTGCATACAAAGAAATCAGGAGTCCAGCCAGACATAGCAGAGTGCATGTGGTACGCCTGTGCAGAGAACCTCGAACGCGAGTGGACAGTCAAAGCCACTCAGGGGGATATAAGAGACTTCTCTCACATAAAATTCTATAAACGTAACGGACGTGGTCACATGACGAAAGATTGTTGACAGGGCAAAAGAGCTGTGACCCTGACAATGTGTGACCCCGAAATTCCCGTGTTAATCTGATACAAGACAAACCGCAGAAAGTGAACTTGACGATCGAGAGGTATAGCCTGTTCATTAGTAAAGATTGTTCTAGTATAGAAGGCCAACTTGAAGTGGAAGTAAGTGTCCTAAGAGATATGGGAGCGAATCAGAGTCTGATTCTGAGAAGCCTGATCGCAGATGATCGACTTTTAGCTGGCAGTCGGAAGATAAAAGTGCATGGGTTATTGTCTGAGGGTGACATGACCATATGTGCTTTCAGGCTGAGGTCAGATTATTTGTCGGCGCATGTGATGTTGGGAGCCCTAACATGCCTTTTCCAGGGATACAAGTGATCCTTGGTAATGACTTGTTCGGGTTGAAGGTATTGCCGAAGCTCATAGTGGAAGCTGTGCCGGAAGAGAGCCAGAAGGGCCACCGTTCTGATGGGACACCTGAGAGAGTAGACCTGACTAGCATCCTAAGGGATTAATCAGAGGACAGCAAAGTTATGGAGTACCCTGCCTCTGTAGTGACGAGGGCAGAGGTGGCCGACAAGAGAGGCATTGGAGGAGATGTGACAGTGTCGACTCTACTGAGTGAAGATATAGACGTGGAGATAGCATGGTTGTTTGGGGAAAGTCCACCTCATGAAAATGAGGGCGTGACGAAGTCAAGTGTGACGATGACCCTGCCGGAGAAGAAGAAGAATATGAAAAGAGTAGACCTGAGAGAAGCCCAGCCTGCTGAATTCAAGAGTCAGAAAGTGGAGATAAATGTGCTTAAAAGAGGTGAAGGAGAATGTGGAGAGACTGAGGACGAGAGTAGTGTGTGTCAAGTTGTCCACAGGAACAGAAGTGCAGGGATGATGAAGTTGAGTTGTGTGAGATATCAGAAGTTAATACATTTCACGTGAAGCGGGAAGAAAAGATAGCGAAGAGGAGTGATAGCCAAGAAGTGGAAGTTAGAAGAGACAGTATGTACGGAGAGATGCTTATTAGCATTCTAAAAGAGATAGAGCAACAAGTACAGTCGGATAGAGCCAAGCGTAGTACTATACTTGAGGATGCCTTGAGGAAACGCAGAAGAGTTGAAGGAGAAGGATTAGAGGTGTGTAGTAGAGCGAAACGGGAGAAGAGGAAGATAATGATAATGCAAGCATGGAGCCGGTCGGCCGAGCGGACAGCACGCTGGACTGTGATCCTGTGGTCCCGGGTTCGATCCCGGGCGCCGGCGAGAAACAATGGGCAGAGTTTCTTTCACCCTATGTCCCTGTTACCTAACAGTAAATAGGTACCTGGGTGTTAGTCAGCTGTCACGGGCTGCTTCCTGGGGGTGGAGGCCTGGTCGAGGACCGGGCCGCAGGGACACTAATGCCCCGAAATCATCTCAAGATAACCTCCAGATGGAGGAGTAGAAGAAAGTCGAAGGTTTGTTGGAAGTCGAAGAAGATGAAGTTACAGATAAGTGACGAGACAAAAGAAGGGATAGTCGATGAAGATGGGAGAGTAAAGTATGAAGACGGGAGACGGAAGTGTGATGGTGAGGGACCGAAGCGTGAGGATGATGAACTGAAGTATGAGGACGACAGAGGAGGTACAGATAATAAATGTCTAACTCTTGATGTGTGGAATGCAAGAAGAAGAAACGGAGGAGGAAGCATTAAGTTATGAGAGGGCTGATGGAGCGAAGGTCTCCGACACGGACAGTCTAGCCAAGGTGCGAGAGTTGGGCCACTTAAAGGAAGACCATGTTTCCAAAGTGTGATGAACCAGGTGTTGCAAACTGCAATGGGTTGTGCATTGTATGTGACGATATTGTGGTATTTGCAGAATCCTGAAGGGAGCACGTAAACATACTAATCGGCCGAACAAACCGATTAGAGACGGGCCAATATGACCATTAACATGGCGAAGAGTGAATTTGGAAGAGCACGACTGGAGTACTTAGGTTATGTGGTAGGGCTAGGTGAAGTTGCTTCAGTGAGGACAAAGGTTGAAGCCATCGATAATTTCCCAGTACCCAAAGGAAAGAAACAAAGAAAGTGTTGTTGAGATACTTAGGAATGATATGATATGATATTATCGGAAATTCTGCAAGAATTTTTCCACAGTAGCCACTCCTATGACGAGTTCGTTGTCTAAGAATAAACAGTGGGAATGGAACGGAGTAGTGCAGGAGGCGTTTCAGAAAACCAAGAGATTATGGACTGAGGCGCCTGTGTTAGCATCTCCGGATTTTTTAGTACCGTTTCCTTTGTTCGTGGATGCCAGTGATGTAGGGGCTGGAGCTGAACTGACACAACAGAGGGACGGAATTTAATACCCGGTGTTATTCTTTTTGAAGAAGCTTGTCAAGCATCAGAGATTGAACAGTACGGTCTAGAAGGAAGCAAGGGCATTGGTCCTGGCATTAAAACATTTTGAGGTATACGAAAGTGGGAGAGGACACCTAGTTACTGTGTATACGGTATCATAATCCCCTGGTGTTCCTGAGCAAGATGAAGCAGGCGACTTAGAGGTTAACCAGATGGTTCCTTGTTACTTCAAGAATATAATCTGAAGATAAGACATATAAGAGGACGAGATAACATGGTGGCTGACGCTTTGTCACGAGCCTAACCACTGAGAATAACTAAAAAATAAGGGGAGGGGATTGTAATGACCCCATGTAGCCTGGGTGAAACGCGTCTACCCTAGTGTGAGTTATTGTTCCATCAGGACCTGATTGAGAGGTCAGAGGAAAGATGTATATATTAAATATATAATAAACGTCAGTGAATAATTTAAAAACATGAGATATGAGCAGAGGATGAGCATTTAAATAGGTGACATGAAATGAGATTTTGATATTTTGGGGACGTGAAGTGAGCAGGACATCGTGACCTCACTTGAGTCACAGCAGTCGTCATAGATGGTCTGTACGTCGTGATCTCCTAAGAGAAGGAAAGATATAGTGCCCTGTGTCAGTGCTGGAGTGATGACTACTTGTTTGCAAGCATGGTGAAGTCTGTTGGGCGACATAGTGTACTCAAGTCAGGAGCAGAAAAGCTGTGAGGCCATCATAAAGAAACTTTGTTAGATGTCTTAAAGGACGACATCTTGATGCACCGCAGCTGAGTGCCCTCGAAATACAAATTCTGTGGTAAGCTGATTTAACAGTTGTTACAGGGGTTGCCTGTGCGTGATCGTGTGCCTAGCGATCATGGAAAGTGTTTATGCATTTAGGACATATATTTTATTAAGACAGTGAACTAACATATGAGAGAAGAGATAGGAGAACATGCTGGAGGGAGGAGTGGTGCATCCTCCCTCCCCGGAGGTCAAATGCTGACTGAGGGGGAAGACCCCAGCCTCGCACCCGCCGTAGCCGCCCCAGAGACATGTCAAGACATGTTCCCAGTGTGGACTCACCCAGGATAGGGGAGGACCATCACGGTGACGCATTAGTGTTAAAGAGATGTCGGATGGGGGAGTTTTATTTTCTGTGAATACATTTAATTATTTGTTGTTAGGAAAACAACAAATAAAGTGTCCATTGCCGGTCGACCACAGGTACTGGGAGTGTGGCTACCAAGGTTGGCAGTTTGTTCTGTCAGGGAGTGGTTGGGGTCTGTTCAACGGTAACATATCATATCAACATAACATATCATATACAACAGTTACCAGTCTCCATGGTGTAGTGGTAAGACACTCACCTGGCGTTCCGCGAGCTCTTTGTCATGGGTTCATATCCTGGTTGGGGAGGATTTACTGGGCGCATATCCTTAACTGTAGCCTCTGTTTAACTCAACATTAAAATATGTACTTGGTTGTAAAAACGATTCTTCGCGGGGGTCGTATTCCAGGGACCTGCCTGAAATGCTATGCATACTAGTGGATGTACAAGAATGTAACAACTCTTGTATATATCTAAAAAACACGCATAGTATCAGGTTGGTTGATACAACCAACGTTCATTGTATAAACACCATCAACTCCGAACACCTCCTGATATATATATATATATATATATATATATATATATATATATATATTTATATATAAAAGTTTGTGACAGGAAAGCAGCCAAATCTCGTAAGTATAGAGAACTGGATCACCACTACAATTTTGTCCCCATTGCTTCTGAGACACTCGGCGCCTGGGGTAAAAGTGCTACCAGTTTTTGAAGGAACTGGGTTCTAGGCTCATTGAAACAACAAGGGACCCTAGAGCTGCCAGCTTTCTTTTCCAGCACCTCGGCGTGGCGATACAGAGGGGAAATGCGCACTGCATCCAGGGTTCCTGCCCGCCATCTGAGGAGCTGGAGGAACTCGACAACCTATGATAACCATCTTTGTAACCTATATGTGACTCCTTTTTGTAACAAAGTTCAAATAAAGCAATTATATATATGTTTTATGTATATAATATATATATATATATATATATATATATATATATATATATAAATATATATATATATATATATATATATATATATATATATATATATATATATATATATATATATATATATATATAAATGTCGTACCTAGTAGCCAGAACGCACTTCTCAGCCTACTATGCAAGGCCCGATTTGCCTAATAAGCCAAGTTTTCATGAATTAATTGTTTTTCGACTACGTAACCTACCTAACCTAACCTAACCAAACTTTTTCGGCTACCTAACCGAGCCTAACCTATAAAGATAGGTTAGGTTAGGTTAGGTAGGGTTGGTTAGGTTCGGTCATATATCTACGTTATTTTAACTCCAATAAAAAAAAAATGACCTCATACATAATGAAATGGGTAGGTTTATCATTTCGTAAGAAAAAAATTAGAGAAAATATATTAATTCAGGAAAACTTGGCTTATTAGGCAAATTGGGCCTTGAATAGTAGGCTGAGAAGTGCGTTCTGGCTACTAGGTACGACATAAATATATATATATATATATGTCGTACCTAGTAGCCAGAACTCACTTTTGGCCTACTATGCAATGCCCGATTTGCCTAATAAGCCAAGTTTTTCTGAATTAATATATTTTCTCTAATTTTTTCTTATGAAATGATTAAGCTACCCATTTCATTATGTATGAGGTCAATTTTTTTTCATTGGAGTTAAATAACGTAGATATATGACCGAACCTAACCAACCCTACCTAACCTAACCTAACCTATCTTTATAGATTAGGTTAGGTTAGGTAGCCGAAAATGTTAGGTTAGGTTAGGTTAGGTAGGTTAGGTTGTCGAAAAAGAATTAATTCATGAAAACTTGGCCTATTAGGCAAATCGGGCCTTGCATAGTAGGCTGACAAGTGCGTTCTGGTTCACTTCTGGGGTGTGAGTTTTTCATTAGCATATAGCCTGGGGACCATTCAGGCATTGTTCGCATTTTGTGTTCCTCACAGTAGTTGCCCCAAAAAATGAGGTGATTTGATAAAATGCTATGCCCAAGATAACCATCCAAGTGCCGGCGGGGATAGTGGCTTCAATATAGCCTCAGGCTATCACTTCCTATTGTCCGGTCGTGATGGTCAAGTCGGTTTAGGCTCCCTGTACATACCAGTTGCAATTGCTCCTGGGAGTATGGGTTCGAGTCCACTTCTGGGTGTGAGTTTTCCATTCGCATATAGTCCTAGGGAGACATTCCGGCTTGTTCGCATTGTGTTTCTGCACGTGTTGCCCCAAAAAATGAGTTGATTTGATAAAATGCTATGCCCAAGATAACCATCAGTGCCGGCGGGGAAGTGGCTCCATATAGCCTCAGGCTATCACTTCCTTTGTCCGGTCGTGATGGTCAAGTGGTTTAGGCT
>WNGS01005993.1:0-15958 GCA_020271785.1 Procambarus virginalis
GGGTGGGCAGGAGTAAGGAGGGTGGGCAGGAGTAAGGAGGGTGGGCAGGAGTAAGGAGGGTGGGCAGGAGTAAGGAGGGTGGGCAGGAGTAAGGAGGGTGGGCAGGAGTAAGGAGGGTGGGGCAGGAGTAAGGAGGGTGGGCAGGAGTAAGGAGGGTGGGGCAGGAGTAAGGAGGGTGGGAGGAGTAAGGAGGGTGGGCAGGAGTAAGGAGGGTGGGCAGGAATAAGGAGGGTGGGCAGGAGTAAGGAGGGTGGGCAGGAGTAAGGAGGGTGGGCAGGAGTAAGGAGGGTGGGCAGGAGTAAAGAGGGTGGGCAGGAATGGGGAAGGGGTATGGGCAGGTTCTTGACTGCCTCCCCTCCCTCTCTAACAGCCTACGTAATACAAACCATGTGCATTGACCAATAAGCTGTTCAGCCTGGGCTGTAAAAGCTGGGGCTGGGCAAAAAATATTCGAATTATGTGAAAATTAATATTAAATGTTAAACAAATCTCCAACTTATTGCTTAAGCATCATGAAAGTTTCATTCCAGTATTTTCAGAAATGTGTTTTAGACAATTTTTTTTTTAAAAGGAGAACATTTTGTTGATAAGGAGAACAGCTCCTATTAACTGGAACTGAGGGATAATGCAGTAATAAAGAGATGCAAGTACTTGTCCAATGTACAAAGAAGAAGAATAGTAGCAAGAAGTGTCCACAAAGTGGATATGCAGCTGGTGTCTGTATAGCATTGCTGAGTAATACATAATAATACCAATAATAATGAATTTGTTATCATGCTCTATTTTGTTATAAATCATAAAAATGCATCGCCTAATGTTAATCTGTTACTTTCACCAATGTCCAAAAAACCAGCGTTGAATGTAATGAAACGCCATTTACTGGGTGAGTCCCGGAGGCTCCGCAGAGCTTACCAGACTGATATGCTAATGTCAGACTTTGGCATCAGTCATGTGTACGGAGTTCTTATGGGCCTACCGGGGACCACGAGCTAGAACCTGGCCCCCTCAGAGAGGCAAGGGGAGCAATGGCCAATAGAAACCCCTGTGTGGTTGGAAGCATTCAATGTCTGCCATCGACCAGGTTAGGCACCCAGAAAGATAAATGTCCCAAAACAAACCCCTATTCTGGTGAAAATTGCAACCAAAAGCCGAACGAGTGGATAGAACTCCCCAAACAAAAACAAGCAAACTAGTATGACGTCATTCGTCGTTGCGCCGCTGTCTGCACAGCCCCCCCCCCCCGGGAGGGGGAAGGGGGAGCCCCAGACCTACTGCGCTGGCGATCCACACCCCAGTTCTGAGGCTGGATGTCAAAACACGCGAAAAAAACGCCGACCGGAGGGAGGGAGGGACGCTGGGGAGCCTCCGGGACTCACCCAGAAAATGGCGTTTCATTACATTCAATGCTGGTTTTCTGGGGGAGTCCCTACGGCTCCCAGGAGCTAACTACCCATAGAGGAAAAGAATAGGGACTTACCCGGGAGGCGGTTGCTGCTCACTCCTCAACCCGAAGTCGAGACAACTGGCTGCATCCGCCGACCCAAAGCGACACAGGCCTGACCAGGCCCAGGGACATTGACAAGGTAACGAGCAGCCAGGACCCTGTTCGACCACCAAAATCCCCGCGCCCGAATGTCAGCCCAGGACATATTGCCAAAGATGGTGGCAAGAGCCGCGAACTTGCGGATGTCATGGGCATGGGGATAGACCACAGGCTGGCTAGCCTTAACCACTTAACTGCGCCAACAGAGTATTCTCGGTCGGTGGGAAACTGCGCCAACCGAGAAAACTCTTTTTGATTTTTCGGTACCAATTCTAAATGTGTACGAGGTTGGTTGTGTACGAAATGGACTCTTTAGGACCTCCAGTGAAAGGCAGCCATCTTGGAAAAAATTCCCAGAATGCCCTAGGGCTGCTGGCTGGGTTAGTACTGAATGAGCAACCATGGGTGGCGCCCGCGTCTCTGGCTCCCAAACACCTGTCTGACGCGGTGTTGAAAGATAATGCTCTGTCGGTGAAATACAAACCTTATTGTTTGAAGAACATAAGGGTCATAATATTGGTGAAGCTAGGCGCAATAAGGACCTAATACAAAGGTCGGATGCAAGTGATACAGCACCTATGAGGACGATACAGGGAGCGTATCCAGTTGTAGCTTTGAGCATCACCCTTGCAATCCTATGCTATCTACAATTTATTTAGATGATACATAGATGAATCGTTTTCTGCGTTCAGTGAAGATGCATCTGATACAAATAGCATAGATGAACAGTGTTAGCGACTTCCATGGTGGTGTTTTCCACATATATTTTCATGAATACCTGAATTTCTTCCTAACCGACAGACACTCTTTGAGGCTAGCTGAATCTCTTTCTGACTGACGGGGGCTGGGCAAAGGTCTTACCACTCTTGAGGTAAGCTGAATCTCTTCCTGTGTGGGACCATACAAAACGATCTTTTCAAGACTACCTTACAAATTGATCTTTTCCTATAATCTTTTCAATACTACCTTATGCTTTACAAGCTTGGCTACATACAACCTACAAGTACTAAAGCCAAGGGTGTTCGTGAGTGCATTATTTGCAAGCACACAGAATGAAGAAACAGGAAGCGAAAATTTATCTGTACCTGGTGCACTGAGAGCGAAGTCACACTGTGTACCATGGACTACTTCGTTGACTATTATTCACTTCCGAAGTACTGAGTGTGTAATACAGTGTGTTACTGTGTAGTGTGTGAAACTGTACATATTGTAATTTTGTGAATTTTTAACAGGTAATATTGCGACAATAAACATTTATTGTGGACACATTACTGACACATGTACAGTATCACAGTTCCATGGAACATTATGAATGTTCTACTGTATACATATTGTAAAGGACACATATATGCATCATATACGATAAAAAAAAAACAAATAAAACCGCATTGGAAATACATAAAACAAATAATTGAAAAAATATTTGTCACAACACCCGGTGCTTGAATAGCCCACAGGACCATGTCAGGGCGATTCACGCACGGGTGACCAGGCCCTGATGATGTCACAGCGCACCTTGTCCATGTCCCCACAGCCAAAGTATCCACTCAATTTAACGGCCTCTTTTATACCGATCTGCCGGTATTAACGACCGGTTTGGGAGACCGGTATCTGGAGCCTCCTATACCGGTCTGGCGGTCGATATTACAGACGGTCGGTATTGGGATTGTTGTGGCACAGGCGTCCCCTCGCATGGCGACCAGGCCACCGACCTGGATCGTCCAGACTCATATATTACATCTTAATTTTCTTTTAAAATGATTCAGTTTAATGAAGAAAATTCTAAATTATTATTAATAAAATATTTTGAAACAGTTTTTGTTAAGCAAAAGTCTTTGTTTTCTTATTAAATACCTTTTATAGTATAGGCACTAGGTATTTTTTTTCCCACGGACCTAGAATGTGCTCCGCCGCGCCATGTGTTCCCATTGTTTACTGTGAACTCGCGCGGCTAGCTTCAATTGTGAAGGATATTACTGTACTGTTAATTGTGATCTTTTTAATTTACAAAATGCCAAAAGTTACCCAAAGGAAGCGCCTGACGGTTGCACAGAAGCTGGAGTTAATTAAGAAACTCGATAAAGGATATTCTCATGCACGAGCAGCAGCAGAGTTTAACATCGGGAAAAGTACAGTAAGTGACATCAAGAAACAGAAGGATACTCTATTAAAATATGTGAGCACAACAGAGTGTGCTACTTCTGGTGCTGCATGTTCAAGAAAAACAGTAAAGTCTGGTCAGTATCCACAATTGGATGCTGCAGTGTATAAGTGGTTTATTCAGCACCGCACAATTGGCATGGCAATAAGATTTGAAGAGCTTAAAGTTGCAGCAAGTAAACTTGCCATTCAATTAGGTATAAAAGATTTCAATGCAAGTGATGGGTGGGTTGGAAGATTTAAGGCTCGTCATAACATTTCAAACACCAAAAAAATTTCTGGTGAGGCGTCAAGTGCTGATCCCACTAATGTTGATTCATTCAAGGCTAAATTAAACGAGTACATTGTCAGTAATAATTTAAGCAAATATCAAGTATATAATGCTGACGAAACTGGGTTTATGTGGCGAGCTGTACCAAGTACATCCTTAACCAGTAGGATGCAGGAAAATATTCCTGGACGAAAGATAAGCAAGGAACGACTCTCAGTCTTGCTCTGTGCTAATGCTGATGCCTCTCACAGGACAAAATGTGCCGTGGTAGGCAAGTCTAAAAATCCTCGAGCCTTAAAAAATATAATGCAGGCACTACCCGTAATATATTACAGTTCTAAGAAATCATGGTTTAATCAAACAATATTTACGGACTGGTTTGAAAACCACTTTTGCAAAGAAGTTAGAGAATTCCAGATCAACAAATGTGGAATAAAGGCCAGTGAGGTTAAGGCATTATTGCTGCTAGATAATGCCCCTGCTCATCCCATTAGCAAGTTAATTTCAAGGGATGGCAGAATAAAATGCATGGCACTTCCACCAAACACAACATCCTTGATCCAGCCCATGGACCAAGGTGTTATCCTTGCTGCTAAACGTATGTACCAAACAGCAATGCTTGAAGATGTTTTAGTTGTTTTACCTAGCGAGGAAGATGAATTGACAGGAAAGGATACAAGGGCTCAAAGAACACTAGAAAATCTCAAAAAGTACACAATCAGGGAAGCAATATTCCACTGGGCTAGGCTTTGGAATAAAGTGAAAGAAACCACACTAACAAATTCATGGAAGAAACTGTTAACAGAGAGGCCTAGATGTGACGCAGCAGTATCTGATAGTGAATTCGAAGGTTTTGAAAATGAAGCCAATGATTTTGAAGGGTTTGAAGAAACGATCCGAACAATGTTGCTCCAAGCTGGTCAGGGTGTACAAGTGAATGATATCAATGAATGGTTAGAAAATGATTACGATCCTGGTTATGAATTGTTAACTGAAGAACAGATTGCACAAAGTGTTCTCGGAAATGACTCTGATGACTCTGATGATGACTCGGACGATGTTGGTGAGGCTCTGCCTAGAGGTGTCGGATATCAGAAAAGATTGGAACAAATTGAGGAACTCATTGAATATTCAAGAAAAAGTAAACATGAGGTTGTTGGAAATTTTTATGTACACTTTACAGCCTTTAAGCAATGTCTCAGAACGTTAGCCAGAGAAAATCAGATTCAAACAAAAATAGATAAATTCATGATTTCAACGGTTCGTGAAAAATCTTCGTCGACAAGCCATGCTGCACCCGCCGATGCAGAATTACCATCGACAAGTCGTGGAGCATCCGCCGGCAACGAATGCTCTGCAAGCCATGCTGCACCCGCCGATGCTCAATTACCATCGACAAGTCGTGGAGCATCCGCCGACAACGAATGCTCTGCAAGCCATGCTGCACCCGCCGATGCTGAACTCCCATCGACAAGTCGTGGAGCATCCGCCGGCAACGAATGCTCTACAAGTCATGCTACATCCGCCGATGCTGAACTCTCATCGATAAATCATGGAGCATCCACTGGCAATGAATGCTCTACAAGCCATGTTGCACCCGCCGATGCTGAATTCTCATCGACAAGTCGTGACGAGTCATCCACTAACGATATAAATTATGATTGAAAGGCATATAAATTAGTGTAAAAAGTGTTGATAGAGTACAGTATTGTAAGTGTTAATGATTAATTAAGCCTAGACAAAAAGATACTGTACAGTGTAAATATACAGTAGAAATAATTGTCAATAGTGAAGTAGAATTAGAACTCATGTGAATTAGTAGTAAGCCTAGCTGTTGTGTGAAGTGAATGCCTGAAAATAAGTGTGCATACTGTATGTACCCTGTATGCAATATAAACAATATAAAACAAGCGCTGCAGAGGATGACGTAATCTTCAAAGCTTCGTAATCTTCAGCTTCAATAAAAGTAAGTCAATTTACCAATTTTATTATAATATTACAAGATATTAATTTTTTTTCAACAAAAGCTACATATTACTCTCTGCAAATGTATATTCTATCGTTAGCAGAGAAAAGGTGAGCTCAAAATATTTCGTCTTGGCTAGCTCTCAGTGACAAGGCTCGATCGCCATTGTTATGGCCTGGCCGCCACGCCCTGTGTCATAACATTAAAAATACATTACCTGCACTGTTCAGGGTAAATCAAAACACATCTCTAAAATTTTATTGAGAAAATATTAACAATCACTGATTGATACATGAAATATTTTGCAATACAAAGGAATGAATCAATTTTTTTCCACCCATCTGGACTTGATCAGACCGTGTTCACATATCATCCATGCAGCAGCCACCAGCTGGCTTAATCGTCGGCGTGGCACTAAACTGGAATGCAATTACACAATGAACTTTATTTAATTTTAGTTATACAGTATAAAATATATCCTACCTGAATGTTACTTGAAAAATTACCCGACCCGACCTAACTTCGGAAATAACGGAGCTCCGGAAATAACGACTAGGGTACAGCCCCATATAGGTCGTTAAATTGAGTGGATACTGTAAGTGGAATTACGTATATATTTTTACATAGACATGTTCAGGGAAGGGAATTTATCATTTTACGAAGAAAAATTAATTTTTGGGGAACACTTTATTTCATGCGCACCGGGGGAATTTTACAATAAACTCAGCGCAGCATGGTGATTAATAACCCTGCGGACGACCTAGGAGACCCGCACCCTCGAACAGGGAACAAGGGAAACCGGATCGACCCACAGTGCATTCACGGACACCGAAGCCGTGGCGCGCATATAACAGCAGAGAGCCGCAACCAGACACAAAACATGATGCACCCCTGGCCGAACCAACCAAGCATCATCAACTCAAGGGCCCCTCTGGAATGCAGCAGTCTCATTCTTCACCAGAAAAGAAGGAGAAGGCTGCAGATGAACAAAACGATCACCCCAACCAAAGGGGTAGAAACCTCTGCGCCGGAGGAGAGCCTAAAGCTCACCCACTCGACCCCCAGAGGCCAATGTCAACAGGAAAAGAGCCTTCGAAAAACAATCCAGAACCGAGGGGGCCACAACAAAACGAGGAGAAGAAAAGAGAGCACTCTGTCCAAAGACCAGGACGGCTCAGGCGGCGCATGTGCAGGTCGGAGCTGAAACAACGCCCAAGACAGCTTGCAAAACGGCGCAGACGTGACATCAATACTGAAAGCAAGCTGAAGCGGCTCCGCCAGCACCGCACGATATGAGGTGACAGTGTTAGGCATAAGATGACGGTCCTGGAACAACCAAAAGAGAAAGGACAACACCACCCTAACCGAAAGGGAAGTATAACGACGAAGACGTAAGAAGAACCGGAAGGACCGTCAGGAAACTTCAGACTGCCGCCAAGACGAAGCCCGCAGGTGGGACACTAATAAGGAAGCCACCTGATCACCATAGAGATGATGATAAACTCGAGTCAATAATACCATACACAAAGACTCGAGGAGAAGATCGAACCAGCCACATGACGTACTGGGCCGATCTGTTGGAAGAGGCGGAGCCGCGGAAAAACCTCTGGGTTCGGACACCGAGCAAGCAGCGCCTGAAACCACGGCTGGGCCGGCCACCAAGGCGCCAAGAAGACAACTCTCCCCTATCTCTAAGCGAATCAGGACCTGGAGCAACAGCTGAACCGGGGGAAAGAGGTACAGGAACCCCCACCTCGACCAGTCCTGCCGAAAGGCGTCGATCCCGACGGCCTCGCAGTCGGGAAGGGGCGCCACTTACAGGGGAAGGCGCCGCGACCACGCCGACACGAAGAGATCCACCTCGGGGCGGCCGAATGTCTGGCAAAGTCAATGGAAGGAGGCGGCGTCGACCGTCCATTCTGCGGAGAGGGGAACGAAACGAGACAGGCCATTGGCCAAGACATTGGACACACCCCGCACGTGAACTGCCAGGAGAGCTAAACCCCGAGAACTCAGCAGACGAGTCACCCGAAGCGACCAACGCCAAAGAACCAAGGACCGCATCGAACCAACCCCCCGTTCAGACAATGAACCACCGGGGGGCAGTCCGAATGGAGCCGGATCATCGACCCTCGGGCGACTCGAATCCTCCGAAGAGCAAAACACACCGCCGCAAAAGTCCTGCACAGTGCTGTGGGCTCGACGGAAGGATGGACCCCACCGACCCTGGCGGCCTGGTGAGCACTGGTCACAAAACCCCAACCGAGAGACGAAGTGTCCGTGAACATATCAAGCGAGGGCTCGGGTAGGTGCCATGGCACTGAACCCTGAAAAACCCGAAGAGGAAACCAGTGATGCAGCAACCGGCGCAAAGCCCCCGGGGTCCGAACCCAGTGATCGCGAGAGAGGCAGAAGCGACGTCCCCGAAGGAACCAGAACAGCTGACGAAGCCAAACCCGACCCGGCGGGTAGACAAGCATCGCGAAGTTCAGGCTCCAGCACAGACCCTCGAGCAACCACTGGGAGACCCGGGAGCCCCCCAGAAACAGGTACAAGCGGGACAGCAGCCGCAGAAGAGACTCCGGAGAAAGAGACAAGGAAGCGGTCCGAGTCCCACACACGGCCCAGCCAAGTCCGAACCTGGGAGGGAACCAGATGGGACTTTCTCCAGTTCACAAAGAACCCGATCCCTGCGAGCTGAGAAAGAACCAGATCCCTGGCTAGCAGACAAGCGGACTGACTGGGAGCCCAAACCAGCCAGTCGTCGAGGTAGGCCAACACCCGAACACCTAACAGATGCAGACAGGTCACCACGACCTGCGTGAGGCGCGTGAAAACATGAGGTGCCAGGTTCAGGCAGAATGGAAGACAACGAAAGCGGTAAGCACGAAGCCCCACAACAAAACCGAGCCAGTCCCTGAACCTCGGATGAATCGGGACATGCCAATAAGCGTCCCGGAGGTCCAGGGACACCATCCAAGCGCCCAGCTCCAACAAGAGGCGAACCTGGGACAGTGTGGTCATCCGAAAGGAGGGGCAATGAACCTAGGGGTTCAAATGGGACATGTCCAGAATGAACTGCATTTCTATGCAGTCCTGTTTCGGGACTGGAAACAGACGGGAAATCCATCTGAGGGACGTCGTTGTTTCGACCACGCCCAAGCGAACCCACTCCAAGATGACCAGACAGAGTGCAGGGGAAGAAGCCTGTCCCGCCAGCCCCGAACCCCCCGCAGGGGGAGGGGACACCCAACACCACCGGAGGCCGTGCAAAACGACCCAAAATGTCCACAAATCGTGGGACCAGGCGTGAGCGAACAGCGCAAGCCTCCCCCCCCCCCATCGCCCCGTCAATGGGGGCGAATTGCGAAAGGGCCGGCGCCCCTTACAAGACCCAGAACCTTGCACAGAGTAAACACCAAACCGACAAGACGAAGGCGGGTTCGAAGGAGGCGCCGAACCCGATCCTGACACCAGTGGCCTACCACGACGAGAGGAACCCTGAATCTTGGCACGACCCTTCCGGGAAGGCCCACCACAGGACCCCCAGAGATCTAGCAAGTCCGACATAGGATGGCAAGAAGCCGAAGCTGCCTGAATAAACTGCGCAACGGCCGAAGGTGCCTGAATAAACTGCGCAACGGCCGAAGCCTCAAACAAGAGAGGGCAAAAAGGGGACGAAAGCCTAAGAGCCAAGGCCCAAGCGGATTCCACAGAGGAGGCAAGCACCGCCTGCCGACACGCGAGCCGGGAGGCATAAAACTGAGCCACCGCATCCCGCAAGATCGGTGTGAAAAGCTTCAGCAAGGCAGCCAACGAGTGAGCCAGCGAGGCCAAGGCACCAGACCCCGGAACAGCCCCAAGCGCCTCCACATCCTCCGTGAGCCAGTCAGAAGACAGCTCCAGGAGGTAAAAAAAAGCGCGCAAGGCCGCAACCAAAAGGCCCCCGAGCACGCAAGTCCTCCATCACCTGCACCGTCGAAAGGAGGGGAACCTGCACATGGAGCTGAACGACACCAACATCCCGGGGAAGGGCAGGAGCGAACAAGCACCCATTGAGGTGCTCAAGGTCGCCCCCCAGGAAAACCTGAAGCACCGTCGAAGCCTCGCGCCACTCAAGCGTGTGGGAACGGCAGAAGAAGTGCCAAGCCTTCAAGGCAAAGACAGGACAGTTCGCCAGCCAGGATGACTCCGGAACCTCGTAACGGGGCCAGAAAGGGAACGAAGTCCCAAACCTGAAATCCGAGGGATCCATTGCTGAGGCATAATCCGGGTCACGCAGAAGTTTCGCCGCAAGGACCGCCCGCACCACAGCAGGTTGGATGCGATAAGCCGAAAACCTCCGGAAAGAGAACCAAAGTACCCGGGGGAACACGGAACCGAACCAGGGAAGGGGCAGACACCAAATCCAACTTGTACGATGAGGGGGGAAAAGAAAACCCCACTCCTTGCAACAGTAAGCCCCGCTCAGAGGGTACAAAAACCCAGACAGGGTCCAGCGGGGCCCAAGGCCCCCCCAGGTCAGCCCCTCCCCAGCCCCAGAGTCCTCTCTGGCAGGACCCGGGGCCGAATCCTCCCCCCAAGCACCGACCCCACTAGACAAGGCCGGCGCAGCCATAGAAGCCGGATAGAAAGAGGCCCACTGGTCAGACCTAGAGGCTTCGGCCGGGGGAGGAGACTCGAATGCCTCCGTCGCCACACCGGAAGGGGCATCCCCGAGGCTGCCCGAGTCTCAAGACCAACTAACCCCTGCCCTGACTCCGAAACCCTCAGACGTTTCAGGACGAAGCGGGGGAGGGGGACCAGAACGCACAACGGGAGGGGAAGGACCAGGAGGTGCGGACTGAACCAGGGTCGAAGCGACCCCCAAGTCCGGGTCCCTATAAGCAAAACGGGGCAGCTGCGGGGCATCTGGGTGAACAACCAACCTAGCACGTTGCAACAACCAAAACCTAGAATGCAACGCTTGTGCAGCCTGTACCTGAAGATCATCATCATCTATTGATTGGGTAAATTGAGTCACCAGCAAGCAACAGTACTCACAGGACTCAGGGTCAAAAGTATCACCGACCCAACAGGCGGCATGACAGAGGCAAAAACAGTGAGGGTCGCCCTGAAACAAGGGGACCGAACAACCCTCAAACTCGCACAAAGCGAGGGGGGACCCCGGGGTCACATCCATTGGACCCACGCGTCCCCTAGGGGATTCCCAGGGTCCTGAGCGTTTACTTGAAGAGGACTCGGGCTCAGGTAAACCCAGGCAGGGTACTGTTAACCGGCACCCAAAACTACCAAACAAACTGTCTAAAGCTGAACCCCAAGGACGTGTACACTCACGGGGACCAAGCAGGGAGCACCACCAAGTTATCAAGGTGAAGCCAAACACCAATGGCAATGAGGGCAGAACCCCCCACCAAGTCAAAACAAAAAGAAAAACAAAACCCCGCAAGAGGACAACGTACCCCAAGGAACAGAGCCTGCCGCTGTGATAGGTGACAACTAGCTGCACAGCACCCTGCGCCCCTACCAGTGCGAAAAACTGCCTCTTACCCTAAGGTAAACCACGGGAGACAAAACCCCCAAGTACCCAAAGAGCGGCCGAGAAACCGAGCAGTAACCCGGACACACAGAGGCAGACCCCGAGAAACTTGTGGAAGGTAACCCCAAGCTCCAAGGGCAGTACTTACTGGGCACCTAGGGAAGGGAACCCTAGGCGCATGCAGCCCGAGTACTGAGGAATAACTCCTGTCTCTCACACCCCGGAGAACAGCAGCCACACACAAGGCACAGCGCCGCAAAAAGACCGGAGCCAGAACACACAACCGAGCTGATAGCATCAGCCTCAAGAACTGGGGTGTTGATCGCCGGCGCAGTAGGTCTGGGGCTCCACCTTCCCCCTCCCAGGGAGGGGAAGCTGCGCAGACAGCGGCGCGACGACGAATGACGTCATACTATAGACTGGGGTAGACTGGGAGAAAATAAACAGGGAACTTACAAACATTCAATGGGAAAATGTCCTAAGAAATAAAAATCCTACACAAGGAATAGAAAAACTGACTTTTGAAGCATATGAAGTCTATCTGTAACATGTTCCTTTGAGGTAAGCCAGAAAGAGGTCCAATGTAGAAGGAGAATGCAGACGACATTACAAAAGGAGGAAGAAATTAACAGAAATGCTTAAGCAGACACGACTCTCCATACAAAGAAAAAATAATTTAAACAGGGAGATTGAAGAAATCGAACAGAGACTGAAGCATTCCTATCAGACTGAAGAAAGGCAACTAGAACAGAAAGCAATTCAAGAAATAAAGAAAAACCCAAAATATTTCTTCACATATGCTAAATCAAAAGCGAAAACCACTACCAGTACTGGACCTATTCGTATTAGCGAAGGTTCATACACTGAGGATGACAAAGAAATTAGTGAAATCCTAAAAAAGCAGTATGAGGACATGTTTAGCACTCCGATACTCAGCATGAAAGTGGAAGATTCGGACAATTTCTTAATGAATGATACTCAAACACCTGTAAATATAACTGATATCAGCACGAGCGTGGCAGATTTTGAAAGAGAAATTGACAATATGCCCATGCACTCAGCCCTGGGTCCAGACTCATGGAATTCAATATTTATAAAGAAATGCAAAGTGCCAGTAGCACAGGCGCTCAGTATAGTGTGGAGGGAGAGCTTGGACACAGGGGAGATACCAGATGCGCTTAAAGCAGCAGACATTGCCCCTCTACACAAGGGTGGTAGCAAAGCATTGGCAAAGAATTATAGACCAGTTGCACTAACGTCCCACATAATAAAAGTATTTGAGAGAGTGATCAGGAGTCAGGTCACTAGATTCATGGAAACCAATGACCTCCACAATCCAGGCCAACATGGATTTAGAGCAGGAAGATCATGCCTCTCACAGCTACTTGACCACTATGACAAAATCACAGAGACATTAGAGGAAAAACATAATGCAGATGTCATATACACAGATTTTGCAAAGGCATTCGACAAATGTGACCATGGAGTGATTGCACACAAAATGAGGTCAATGGGTATAACTGGTAAAGAAGAACGCTGGATACTCAATTTCCTGTCAAACAGAACACAAAGAGTAACAGTCAATCAAGTAAAATCGAGTCTGAGCGCAGTTAAAAGCTCTGTACCTCAAGGTACAATCCTTGCACCACTGCTGTTCCTTATTCTCATATCCGACATAGACAAAACAATATCCGACATAGACAAAAACACAAGTCACAGCTTCGTGTCATCCTTTGCAGATAATACAAAAATCAGCATGAAAATTACCTCTGCTGAAGACATTGATAAACTACAAACAGATATTAACAAAGTTTTCGATTGGGTAGCAGAAATAACATGATGTTTAACGGTGATAAATTCCAGGTACTCAGATACGGCAAAAATGAGGATCTTAAACATAATACAGGGTACAAAACACAATCGAATCTGCCCATAGTAGGAAAACAGCATGTCAAGGATTTGGGAATACTGATGTCCGACGACCTAACGTTTAGGGAGCATAACCAAGCAAGTATTGCGTCAGGCAGAAAAATGATAGGATGGATTACGAGAACCTTCAAGTCCAGAGATCCCATCACAATGGTTGTACTCTTCAAATCACTTGTGTTGTCCCGTCTTGAGTACTGCTCGTACTCACTTCCTCCTTCAGAGCAGGAGAGATTGCTGAAATTGAGGGAATACAGAAAACATATACAGCACGCATAGACGAGATAAAGCACCTAAATTATTGGGATCATCTCAAAGCTCTCCAAATGTACTCACTAGAAAGGAGATGAGATATCAAATAATATACACATGAAAATACTGGAGGGACAGGTCCCAAATCTGCACAGTAAAATAACAACGTACTGGAGTGAACGACATGGAAGAAAATGCAGAATAGAACCAGTGAAGAGCAGAGGTGCCATGGGCACAATCAGAGAACACTGCATGAACATCAGAGGTCCACGCAGTTGTTCAACGTCCTACCAGCAAGCATCAGAAATATTACAGGAACAACGGTGGACATCTTCAAGAGGAAACTAGATTGTTTCCTTCAAGGAGTGCCGGACCAACCGGCTGTGGTGGGTATGTGGGCCTGCGGGCCGCTTCAAGCAACAGCCTGGTGGACCAAACTCTCACAAGTCAAGTCTGGCCTCGGGCCGGGCTTTGGGAGTAGAAGAACTCCCAGAACCCCATCAACCAGGTATACTAGTTTGCTCGCTTTTGTTTGGGGAGTTCTATCCACTCGTTCAGCTTTTGGTTGCAATTTTCACCAGAATAGGGGTTTGTTTTGAGACTCCTACCTTTCTGGGTGCCTAACCCTGTCGATGGCAGACATGAATGCTTCCAACCACACGGAGGTTTCTATAGGCTAGGCTATTGCTCCCCTGCCTCTTTGAGGGGGCCAGGTTCTGGCTCGTGGTCCCCGGTAGGCCCATAACTCCATACACATGACTGATACCAAAGTCTGACATTAGCATATCAGCCTGGTAAGCTCCGGTAGCCGTAGGGGCTCCCCCTAGAAAATATTTTTTTTTTGGGGGGGGGAGGATTTTTTTTTGTCTCCTTTGTTTATTATCTCAATTTGTTGTAACCTCTACATCCTGGAGAGTGCATACCCATCCCTAACTATGTAAATAGAATGAAATTGGTCACCAAATAAATCAGTCACAACTGGCAAAACCTGGGACTTTAAATTTTTTTTGACTGGGTTTTTCACAGATTTCAAATTCTATTTTCCTTGTCTCTTTAGGCGGTTTTGATGTTTAGGGACCAGATTAGGGCTTTATTACTTTTATAGAGTATACATTTTTATCTCCTAAATCATTATAATTACCCCTATATTTAGTTTTTTTTGGGGGGGGTATTTTTTTCTTGACATCATTCCAACACATATTGACCTACAACTTTCACATATTCGAGTACGAATGCCAAACAAAGTTTATTAAAACATATAAGTAAATTAATGAATTAGAACTACTTTATTCATTGTCGATAACTTCAACTTCAATTATCTCTAAAACTTTGAGTCAGCTTAAAAAATTCAGTTTCTGACCGATTCTTACCATTGTTACAAATATCTCATCTCCTAGAAAGGAGACGAGAGAGATACCAAATAATATACACATGGAAAATACTGGAGGGCCAGGTCCCAAATCTGCACAGTAAAATAACAACGTACTGGAGTGAACGATATTGAAGAAAATGCAAGATTGATCCAGTGAAGGGCAGAGGTGCCATAGGCACAATCAGAGAGCACTGTATAAACATCAGAGGTCCGTGGTAGTTCAACGTCCTCCCAGCGACTATAAGAAATATTGCCAGAACAACCGTGGACATCTTCAAGAGAAAACTGGACTGTTTTCTAAGAGAAGTTCCGGACCAGCCGGGCTGTGGTGGGTATGTGGCCCTGCAGGCCGCTCCAAGCAACAGCCTGGTGGACCAAGCTCTCACAAGTCGAGCCTGGCCTTGGGCCGGGCTTGGGGAGTAGAAGAACTCCCAGAACCCCATCAACCAGGTATCAATCAGGTATTGTGCACAGTTCTCTGCTCTACAATCCTATTAGAATGGATTTTTCACAAACTCTAAATATTTGTAGTTATCAATTTTTTTCTAAATTTGGCACATAATTCAAATACCACATTGACTATTTTTTTTACAGTAAACTAAACTGAAAACATATATTCTAAATCTATGAAAATGAAGATCATATACTATTCTGAGAGCATAATAACACCAAATGAACGATTGGTGATACAGTAGTTTATATTTTTGCAGCTGATTTCAAAATCTGAAGTTTTCAATATTCAATTTTATAATTTTTTATTTTCTTATTTTTCAAGTTACGTTTGTGATCATCTAGACAGTTGCAGGATTTGCTAGTATGCACAAAAACTAGAAAGCATTAGAGCAAATTTGAGAAATTGAACTTTGCCATCAGGTCCTGTCGTATATGTATGCCATGCACAGCTTAACACTCAAACCGCTAGGGGCAAA
>WNGS01005994.1:0-36592 GCA_020271785.1 Procambarus virginalis
GCAGTGAAAGAATTCGCCCAAAGAATGTGTTATGTTTACCATATTTCTTTGGGTTGAGAATATTGCCAAGGCTTTGAAACTTTTAACATACATGTAATGTTTAGCTACGAAAACACTGTTGGTAAGCTATAGTCAGGAACAGCCCTCGTAGTGATAATTGTGTCATTTAAAATACCTTGTAAAGACTGTAATAAGTTCTATGTGGGCAAACATCTAAAGATTTGAAATGTAGAATATCGCAACATAAATACTCTGTAAGACAGGGCCAATTGTCTAATGCTCTGTTTGTTCATTTGTCAGAAGATACTCACCGAATGATTGGGAGATGGCTTCTTCAATAACAAATTGTAAAAGCACCTATAACAGAAACATAATTGAATCTGCTTTGATACAGATCACAAAAGAAAGTAATTTGAACATTAGCAGTGGTCTATATAACTTAGATCCATTTTTAATAGATCAATTAAAGGGCGATTTAATAGGATCATTGGAGCACATTTGTCTCACTAATTCATTGTATATATTTATATTGTAGCTAAATTACCTTTACATGCCCGTGCCATCTATGGGTGACTTAATCGATGGTACTCACCTCACTTTACATTTCTTCCTGCTATTATGTCCAGCACTCGATCTGTAAAATCACTCCTTCTGAAGATGTATTAATATTACGAAAGTACTTAAGGAAATTCCTGTTTCATTTTTCCTCCGTGGTTGACATGGTCCACATTTTTAAATCACGTGTTTAATTAGTGATATAAGCATATATATATATTATATATATAATTATATATATATTATATATATATAATATATATATATATATTATATATATATAATATATATATATATAGATATATATATATATAAAAATGCTTTCAATCAAGTCAGACGAGACGCTGTGCTGTGCTCAGGGCTGTACACAACCATTTCCGTCCCTTTACCCGTTCATCCGATCGTGCTACAGTGGGGACTCTAAGCTCCTTTTGGGGAGCATGAAATAAACTCCTGTGAAGGTGTCCAACAAGGTGACCCCTTAGCACCCCTCCTTTTCTGCCTAGCTATCAAAGAGGTCACTGATAGTCTGACAAGCGAGCTAAACATCTGGTACCTGGATGATGGCACTCTCGCTGGAACCCCAGAAACCATTTTGGAGGATATAAGGAAAATCCAGGAGCAGGGAGCAGCCATAGGCCTCATTCTCAATGCATCCAAGTGTGAAATAATCTCCCGCAACCCAGACATCACTGGGCAAATACAAAATGTTCTTCCAGACATTCTCATTGTCGAGCCACCGGACTGCACTCTCCTGGGTGCCCCCATTGGCCCACGAGCAATCGAGGAGGTCCTGGCTGCAAAAATCACTGATCTAAAGAGAATGCTGGACAGGATTGACAAGATTGATGCCCATGATGCTCTCTTTCTCCTCACAAGATGCCTGTCTCTCCCTAAGTTGACCTACTTTCTGAGATGTTCTCCATCCTACAGCAGCCCTAAGTTAAATGTGTATGACACCCTTCTGAGGTCCATGCTGGTGAAAGTCCTGAACCTGCCATTGGACGACTCTCAGTGGGAGCAAGCAACCCTTCCTGTAAGACTTGGCGGCCTTGGTGTCCGCACAGCCTCCCAAATTGCTCTACCAGCCTTCCTTTCCTCCTCCCACGCATCGCACGACCTCGTCAGAGATATCTTACCTGCAACCTTGAGAGATTCAGCAGGAATACACGATCCTGCTTTCACTGAATGTTCAAATCAGTGGGATGTTCTGGCAGCCCCAGCAACCATTATAGAGCCAACAAAACAACACAAACAGTCCGGCTGGGACCACCCTCTAGTGGAAAAAGTAGCTGATGCCATGCTCAGCGCCGCAACATCAGACAAGGAGAAAGCCCGCCTCAGAGCAGTGCGTGCCCCCCATGCAGGAGACTTCCTCCTGGCAGTACCCATGTCAGCAATGGGCAAGCGCCTAGATCCAGAATCCTTTCGTGTAGCAGTGGCCCTCCGCCTTGGTGCCCCAATTCACACTGAATACAAGTGTATTTTCAACAGGGTGGAAGCAGACCAATACGGACTGCATGGGTCGCATTGCGGAAGCACAAAGGGCTGGCATGCAAGACACAACGAGGTCAATGACATCATCAAGAGAAGCCTCGTCTCAGCTAAGTGCCCAGCGGAGAGAGAACCTCGCATCCTAGGGGTCCAGAACCCGGATTTCCTCGCACTTCGCCCTGATGGCATCACCATATACTCATGGAAGGAGGGTAGACAGTTGGTGTGGGACTACACATGTGTATCCACCCTGGCTGACACCTATGTACACTTCGGAGCTGATCAAGCAGGTGGGGCGGCCAACCACAGGAAAACAGCAAAATCTCTCAAATACAGGCGACTGGAAGCCAATACCTCTTTGTTCCCATAGCGTCTGAGACGCATGGCCCCTGGGGCAAGAGTGCCTTGGGATTTCTCAAGGAATTGGGTTCCAAGCTCATCGACGTCACCAGAGACCCAAGGGCTTGCAGTTTTTTGTTTCAGCGCCTCAGTGTGGCGATCCAGAGGGGAAATGCCTGCTGCGTCCTCGGCTCCTGTCCGGAAGCGGAGGAGCTTCAAGAGATCCATAACCTTTAGGCATTTGTCTTGTATGTTTTGTAACCTTTAAATACACAATAAAGCATAAAAAAAGGAAGGGGGTGGTAGGAGAGAAGCACACAGAAACTGTATAGGAGGGGACCTACATTCCCTCCAATGCGTTATGTGTGATTTCCTCCGAGGCTATGGGTCCCCCTTCTTCCAGCCAGAGGTGGTACTCCCTTCCCTTTTATATATATATATATATATATATATATATATATATATATATATATATATATATATATATATATATATATATATATATATATATATCTGACTGATATATATCAGTCAGTGGAATGGTACATATATTATCTAACCTAACCAACCTAAAAATCCCAACCTTAACCTTACCTTACCAACATAACTTAAACTACCCAACCTAACCAACCTAGGCATACATATAATCTAAATCGCTTACCTTAATTATGCTTGTTCTAATATATATATATATATATATATATATATATATATATATATATATATATATATATATATATATATATATATATATATATATATATATTGTGATGATAATCTCTTTCAAGAGAGATTGAGCCTGCTCTTCCCTTCAATCGTCACGTTTAAAGCTACATTCAAGATACGTTCAGCAGTAGCAAAACGTTTGTCAAGGCAGCCACACGCACCTGCATAACCCCACTTGCACCCCCCCCCCACACTCCTCACGGGCTCAGCGCGACACTTCAACGAGCTAACGACCAGTCTTCACTTGCCTGCATTTCGATTGGTTGGTCAAGATCACACCACTCCTGCTTCACACCACGCACGCCATCTACCCAAGTCAACGTCTAGGTCACACCAAGAGACCTTCCTCAGAATATTCTTGTGCTCGAAGCTGCGAACAACTAACTGATATACATTGTGTATCAAGTAGAGGTTCTTAGCTTGCGCTAATATTCTCAGCACCATTTATTATCTTTGCATTCCTGTTAACGTAACCAGTCACTTAATCATTTTTGTTATACGTTTTTTTCACTTATTATTTTTTGCACTATTTCAATGCCAAGGGATTGTCTTTATTTAAATTTGTTTTCTAGAGTAATTAAATTTCATTGTTTATACCTTGTGTTTTGTGTGTCTTCCCTTACCTTACCACAAACAGGCAAGCAGTCTTTCTTTTTTTTTGTATTATGTGACCTGGCTTTGACACCTGCCATTGGAGGACTGCCGAACATCCATACTCCAATACTTTACCGTCACATATAATTGGGGGCCTGTTCTAGGAGCTTCACTCAGGTACTGGTAATTTGTGGTAAGCGTACTTGGCTTTAATACCCTTGCTTTTCACTATTTTCAATAATCAATTTTATTATTCATATAGTGCTGTGTGTATTGTGCATTCCGGGAGTAGCATATGGTGAGTGTGAGACAACTTTGGATTACGTGGTGACTGTAGGCCTCAGTCATACCCTTAATTGGTCGTCTCTCCCTCCGTGTTATTACCCGTGTTTACCACCTTTTGTCCCTAGGATATTTCTCATATTTTCGGCAGATCATCATATTGGTACCCTGGTACTGTGGTCTGTCTCTGGGTCAATAGCACCTAATTTCTGCAATCCGACTCTAGGAGGATAAAGAAAGCCATTGTTCCTCTAGCACGGACTTTTATTGACGAGTTGGGACCTCGGCAATAGTTCTCGTCACCAGTTGACACTCGCACCCCTACTCGTCGGACAGAAACAATGATATTTACTTAGGTAGGGAATTAGCTTTCTTTTTTTCAGAGCACAAAGTTCGCTAATTATGTAAGTATCATATTTCATTTCAGTGGGAAAAACTTGCTTTATGTCCTACAGAGACGCGGCAAGGTATGCCTACATTCTTGGACTACCTAATTCACTCTTGGAACAATTAAATGTTTCATTTGTTTTAAAAACTCAGTTTCAACTAATTAGTAGGATTTTCTTGCCCTTATTCTTCCACAGTGAGTACCGGGTACAAGATTTCTTGTGATCTTGATTTATTAATAATTTACCATCTTGAATTAACATTAATTGTTAACAATTCCACAGGATAGGTACCAGTTGCCACGTTGTCCTGTGTCTGACATTCACCATATCACCACAGTGGGGTGTGTCTCTGCCGCCTGTGCTGATGTGGACTTTACGATGGGGGTCCCCCTCCCACCAATACTGAGGGCTCAGTCTGTGGGATTGGAATTTTCCAGCAGGGCTGGATACCCGGAGATCGCGCGGGTATGTGAGCAGCTGAACATTCCTGTGATAGACATTTACAGCGTCGAGCTGGTGACGGCCCGTCGAGTGATAATTAAGTTCACGGAGGAGTTGGCTTACCGCGACTTTCTCCGTCGATACGAGGGGCGGACATTACCTCTGCCAGATGGTGCGGGCACTGTTTCAATCTCTGATCGGAGTGGTGCCCTCACCTACGTCAGTGTGCATGGGGCTCCATTGGAGTTTCCGGAGGGTCTGCTCCGGCGGTACTTCGGCCGTTTTGGCGCAGTGGTTAGTGTGCGGGTGAACGTAGTATCTTCCAGCCCGCTTAAGGGCGTGAGGACGAACATTCGCACCCTGGGCATGAGGCTCCGGGAGGATATTCCGTCCTCTGTGCGTCTGATGGGGTACACAGTTCGTGTGTTTTACGCTCGCCAGCCTAGGACATGTTATCGGTGTGGCCTGTTGGGCCATCAGGCTGCTGATTGTTCTGCGCCGGCCTCTGCGCCTGTGAACCTCTTCAGTGAGGAGGATTTTCCACCGCTTCCTGTGGAGGAGGTTTCTGTGGCTATGGACGCCTCTCCGGCCGCGGATATGCCCTCTGTGTCGCCTGAAGCGCCCCCTGTGGTGGACGTTCCCCTGAATGTCGCCGACCCTCCTCAGGATGTTGCGATGCCATCGGTGGATACTCCTGCTCCTGTCCCTGCTGCTCCCGTGGGCCTTCCTGATGCTCCCTCCTCGCCGTCTGCTCACCCGTCTTCAGCTGCTGCGCCTGGCCCTGCATACTCGCCTGCATACTCGCCTCGGGTCCCGGCTGTGCTGGGTGCTGGGGTGGCTGTGGGGCCTCCTGTTGTGTGTGGTCCGGTTCCCCCTGTGGTCGAGGCTGCTGCCGTTTTGCGGCGGGCGTCAGTGCGTCCGGCTAGTGGTGCCCGTGTTTCTGGGTCGGCTTCCGGCTCTGACAACCTCAGGCCGGTGCCCAAACGCTCCCGGCATTCGTCGTCTACCTGGGCCGATGTTGGGGAATTTAGTGACTGTGAGTCCTCGGGTGTGGATGGAGTGGTTCCGGATACGTCGCTGGCTCCGCAGCTAGTGGTGGCGGAAGTCCACGCGCCTGCTGACATTGGTGTCCGTGTCTCGCGTGTGCCTGCTGTTCCTTCTCCGCCGGGGGCCTCTCCGCGGTGGGGAGTGGTGGCCTCCGCTGCCAGGGATGGTGGGGTTGATGGGTCTGGGCGTGGCCTGGTGGTGACCTTGAGAAAAGATGTGCGCAGTTCGGTTTCCCCGTGGTCGTCTGGTGGTGTACCCGTGGGCGCTGGTGCCCCTGTGGTGGTGCCTTCTGCCAGGCTCCCTCCTCGGAGGTTGACCATTGGGCACTTGAGGGACGTGTTACCGAAGTCTGTGATGCCGTTGGGTCACTGGTCGCGGATTGCTGAGTTACCGGTCTGCGATGAGGCGCTGGACTTTCAGCATGGGGCGACTCCATTGGTGTGGGAGCGTGTACCGGTCACTCGATTCCGGAGTGATGCTATTTGGGTGCCCTGTTTGCGGGTGTTTGTGGCCGACGTCCCGGAGGAGATGACGTCCCTGGTGGATAGTCAGGGCCCTTGGAAGTGGTTACGATGGGAGGCATTCCATGTCAGATTCCCTCGGGACGAGTTTCCGGGCAAATACGTCGGGTGATTTCATACTTTGTGCTGTGTGCCCTTCTGGCTGTTTGTTTGCCTTCTGGTAGTTTGTGCCCGTGCCTCTCCCTTTGTTTGTGGCGAGGCGGGTGGTTTGGTGTGTGTGTGTTGGTCTTCATGTATTTCTTTAGTGTTGTTACCGTGCCCTATGTGTGTTTATTTTGTGCTTACGTGTTGTATTTGATTTTTATTTTTCTTTGTTGTTATTGGCTTCATTGTGTGGTGTGCATTCTTTTTGTATTTTTTTATAATAATTCATTTTGTTCCTTCTGTTGTGTTTGTTCTCGGTCCTTCAGGCCGGTGTTTTGTTTTTTGTTATGTATGTAACTATGTTTTTCTTGATTGTCTGTTATATATCTTGATGTTTTGTTATGTTTTATATTGTTTTGTTTTGACATGTTCCTGTGCTTGTTGTTTGCCATTGTTTTCTATTTTATGTCGTGTTGTCTGATGTGTTTTTCAATGCATTTCTCGAGTTTTGTATTTTGTTGTACTGTGCTGTCGGCCCTTCTGGCCAGTGTTTTTTTTTTGTTTTGTTATGTTTTCTATGTTCTTGATATGTTTTTATTGTATATAACTTGCATGCTTGCATGTAAAAATAAATAAATAAAAAAAAAATATCACCACAGTATATTCGTTTCACATTTATTTGCTAATTTCACCATGTTTCGTCTTCAAGCTTTCCGTTCAGATCCAGCAGGTGAAATGGGGAACTTAAGTCGTGCCAAGAGGACCGAATTACAAACTCTTGCACATGAGTATTACCTAGATGTTCCCCATGGAGCCAACAAGAATGAGATATATAATCTACTATTAGATCGCTTTTTAGATGAAAGGATAATAGACTCTGACGCTCACGAACATTACAAAAGGAAGCAGCTGCCATCAAGAAAGAACAGCAGGAACGAGAGGCCGCATTACTCAAGGAACAACAGGAACGAGAGTTGGCCCTATTCAAAGAGCGTGAGCGAGTACAGCTTGAAGCAAAACAACGCCACCTGGAGATGCAACGCGAGCATGACAAGCAGCAAGCGGATCAGGCTATAGAATGTCGTGTAAAAGAACTCACCTTGGAAAATCAACGCCAGAAGGCTATAGCCAGTCTTCCTCCAAGTTTCAATGTCTCCCATGCAAGTAAGTTAATGCCACCGTTCGTAGAGTCAGAGATTGACGTCTTTTTTACAACCTTTGAGACCCTTGCTAATCAACTTAGCTGGCCTGCCGACCAATGGGCTACCCTTCTCAGAGTACATCTTACAGGTAGAGCAGCAGTCACACTCAGTACTTTGGCGTCTGAGAATGACTACCAGACCCTGAAGCAAGCAGTGTTGGACGCTTACTTTCTTTCCACCGAAAGCTACCGACGTAAATTCCGTGATTACATGAAGGCAAGTACCACCACCTTTTTAGAATTTGCCAACACCAAACGGAGATATTTTATGAAATGGCTGGAAGCAGCACATGTCTCTACTTTTGCAGAACTCGTCAACCTCATGTTAGTTGAAGAATTCTCGAGGCGTGTACCTCCTCCTGTCCGTTTATATTTAGCAGATAAGGAAGAGACCGACCTAGTGAAATGCGCGAAGTCGGCTGACACTTACAGCCTCATCCACCGGCTGACACCAGAACCACCTACCAGTAAGAAGTCTTGGTACAGTTACGAGAAAGTGAGTGCAGACCAAGCTACCTCGCAACTGTACTGTAAGTATTGTAGACTCTATGGACATACCATAGAAAAATGTGGTAAGTCTCAATACAAAGGTAATACTGAATCCACCAAACCCAAACAGACTCCTCCTAAGTCCGGTAAGCCTGTAATGAATGTTGGCGTTCATGTTAATGATCTTTCTCTCTTCAGTAAGCATCTGTATCTTGGAACTGCCACTACCAACGGTTCAGATTCTGAGGGACGTTTTAAACTTAAGATCTTGAGGGACACAGCGGCTCTTCAATCAATACTATTGAAATCAGCTGTGCCCAATGTCGCCTACACCGGAGTCTTCATCACTGACCTCACTGCTACTACTCCTTATCCTCTCGCCAGAGTCCACCTGGATTGTCCCTTCGTGACCGGTGAAGTCCAAGTCGCCGTCAGGGAAAAGCCTTTTCCCATGCCTGGAGTGCAACTTCTCCTGGGCAACGACTTGGCAAAAGACCTGCAACCGACCAACCTGATCGTCACGGACAAACCCCAGGTGTGTACCTCTGTAATGGGTAATCTGATTTTTGAGCATGTTCCAGCAAAGGTTCAAGAGAGTGATGAAGTTTCTCCTCCGGTTTTGGTGACCACCCGTGCACAAGCTGCACGACCGCAACCAGCTGACTCCACTACTACCGCTGTCCCTCAAGACCCTTTGAAACTACCCCCAAATCTCACCGCCTTGGAGTTCTGTAAGTTACAGAGGGAAGATCTTACCTTGACACCATTATTCTTTCAGGCTGAGACTCAATCTGACAGTATTCCTGGGTTTTTCCTAGAGAACGAGTTGCTCTACCGCAGATACAGACCCAGTTAACTGAAGGAGGAGGACGATTGGGCCAACGTCGAACAACTAGTGATTCCTACCAGCCTGTGGCCCACTATTCTACACCTGGCCCACGGAGCACTATCACACTACGGTTTTAACAAGACCTACCATGGGATTCGACAAGACTACTACTGGCCAGGTATGGTTAATGATGTCAAACAACATGTAAAACGATGTCACGTATGTCAGATGGCAGGTAAATCGAACGTCTCTATCCCCAGAGCACCACTGACACCCATCCAGGTGCCTGCGGAACCTTTCCACAGACTTATTATTGACTATGTTGGCCCTTTACCTCGGACCAGTTCTGGCAACGCCTATATACTAACCATCCTGTGTCCTACCACCAGATTCCCCATAGCAGTTCCAGTAAAGAATATTACGGCTGCTACTGTGGTGAAAAATTTGCTGAAGATCTTCACCCAGTATGGATTTTCAAGGGAGATTCAGAGTGACTGTGGCACCAACTTCACCAGTGATCTCTTCAAACGGACACTGGAAGAGTTCAACATCACACAGGTAGTGTCCAGCCCCTATCATCCTGCTTCACAGGGTTCTCTTGAGCGTAGTCATCAGACTATCAAAGCACTCCTAAAAAAGTTTTGCAATGAGACCTCTAAGGATTGGGATAAGCAACTTGACCTCATCATGTGTATTTTCAGAAGTCTTCCCAATGAGTCACTAGGAGTATCTCCTTATGAGATGCTCTATGGACATAAGTGCCGTACTCCTCTAAAGGCTTTCAAAGATTCTCTACGTGATGCCACCGTCAGTGAACATCAGAATGTGCCCCAGTATCTTCAAAACCTACAACATATTCTTGAGAGGGTGCATTCCTTTGCTAAGACCAACCTATTGAAAGCCCAAGAGAGGATGAAGACTCATTATGACCAGCACAGCAAAGTAAGGAAATTTTACAGGGAGACTTCGTGCTAGCTTACTTCCCTATCCCAGGTTCTCCCTTGCAAAACAGGTTTTCAGGACCCTACCGCATCAAGGAGTGCAGAAACAACTACAACTACGTTCTCGAAACTCCCAATAGGCGGCGGAAGACCCAGTTGTGCCACGTCAACCTACTGAAGCTTTATCATGGTACTCCTCCCACTGTGCTAATTAACTACTTAACCTTTACAGGTCCATACAGCCACAGTAAGACCTTCCCTGCTTCTCCTCCCGAAAGCACTGACACTGAGGCAACGCTTTCCAACTCGGAAATCCTAACTGATATCCATAATTACTTTCAGGACAATAATAGTGCTCCTTTACCATGTTCTAATACTATTCTCGCCTCGCCAGAATGAGAATCACCAAGCCTTTCATCCTCCATGTCGACGCCAGTGGTACCGGCATCGAGGGTGACCTGATGCAACAAAGAGGCGAAGAGATTCTACCTCTAATTGAACTCAAGCTACAAGAATCACACAAAACGCAGGAGAGGCAAAGAGAGCAAAAGGCCATCAGTGAAATAGAGAGAAACCCGAAATATTTTTTCTCCTATGCAAAATCAAGATCGAAAACCACATCTAGTATTGGGCCCCTGCGAAAGGAAGATGGAACTTTCACCAATGACAACAAAGAAATGAGCGAGCTACTGAGGAAGCAGTACGACTCGGTTTTCAGCGAGCCATTAAACGCACTAAAGATCGGTAACCCAAATGAATTTTTCATGGATATGATACCAACATCAAATCATATATCAGACGTCACCCTATCCCCCCTGGACTTTGAAGAAGCCATAAACAGTATGCCTATGCACTCTGCACCAGGCCCGGATTCTTGGAACTCCATATTCATCAAGAACTGCAAAAAACCACTATCGCAGGCCCTCCACATTCTGTGGAGACAAAGTCTAGATACTGGCGTTATTCCTGATATACTAAAAACAGCAGAGATAGCACCACTTCATAAAGGGGGAAATAAGGCAGAGGCAAAAAATTACAGACCGATAGCGTTAACATCGCACATCATTAAAATTTTTGAGAGAGTGCTAAGAAGTAAGCTCACAAAATACATGGAAGCACAGCATCTCCATAACCCCCGACAACATGGTTTAAGAACAGGGCACTCTTGCCTGTCGCAGTTGCTGGACCACTATGATATGGCATTAAATGCTATGGAAGACAAACAAAACGCTGATGTAATTTACACAGATTTCGCAAAAGCTTTTGATAAATGTGACCATGGTGTTATTGCACATAAAATGCGCTCAAAAGGAATTACCGGAAAAATAGGCAGATGGATCTACAATTTCCTGACCAACAGAACCCAATGTGTAATAGTCAACAAAATAAAATCCAGCCCTTCAACCGTTAAGAGCTCAGTCCCCCAGGGTACTGTGCTTGCCCCAGTACTTTTTCTCATCCTCATATCGGACATAGACAAGAACACAACCTATAGCACTGTATCATCCTTTGCAGATGACACCAGGATCTTCATGAGAGTAGGCAACATAGAGGACACGGCAAACCTCCAGTCAGATTAGGTCTTTCAGTAGATCAGGATCAGGTAGATGTAGTAGATCAGGTCTAGTAGATCAGATCTTTCTTTCAGTAGATGTAGATCAGGTCTTTCTATGGGCTACAGAAAATAATATGGTGTTTAACGAAGATAAGTTCCAGCTCATGCGCTATGGAAAAAATGAAAATATAAAAACGGAAACCACGTACAAAACTCAGGCAAATCATAACATAGCACGAAAAGGCAATGTAAAGGATTTGGGTGTACTCATGTCGGAAGACCTTGCCTTTAAAGAACACAATAAAGTGGCCGTCACAACTGCACGAAAAATGACGGGTTGGATAACAAGAACTTTTCACACTAGAGATGCTATACCGATGATGATACTTTTCAAAACGCTGGTGCTCTCTAGAGTGGAGTACTGCTGCACAATGACAGCCCCTTTCAAAGCTGGAGAAATTGCTGACCTGGAGAGCGTGCAGAGATCCTTTACTGCTAGAATCCACTCGGTAAAACATCTAAACTATTGGGACCGACTAAAGAGCCTAAATCTGTACTCCCTTGAGCGCAGGTGGGAGAGATACATAATAATTTACACATGGAAAATATTAGAGGGGCTGGTCCCAAACCTGCACACAGAAATAACATCACATGAGACCAGAAGACATGGCAGGATGTGCAGAATACCCCCGTTGAAAAACAAAGGTGCAACTGGTACTCTGAGAGAGAACTCCATCAACATCAGGGGCCCGAGACTGTTCAACACGCTCCCGCTACACATAAGGGGCATAACTGGCAAACCCCTCACAGTGTTCAAGAGAGAACTGGATAAGCACCTCCAAAGGATACCTGATCAACCAGGCTGTGACTCGTACGTCAGGCTGCGAGCAGCCGCGTCCAACAGCCTGGTTGATCAGTCCAGCAACCAGGAGGCCTGGTCGATGACCGGGCCGTGGGGACGCTAAGCCCCGGAAGCACCTCAAGGTATACTCAAGGTATACCTACTAGCTACCAGGAACTACAGCACGATCAAAAAGGAGCTACTCATCGTCCTGAACAGGCAGCACTTTGCACCATACCTGCAAAGTACTCGGTCTACCACCATCTACACGGACCACAACCCTCTTCACTTCCTGCAGTGTTATGATCTCAACCTGCAGGAGAAACGAGTCTCCCTCCTTGAGAGTTATTCAGCAAGCCTGACCTAACTGGAAGGTCCAGGAATCATAGAGGCGATAATACATAGGTAAGATAGTTTGGTCGATTTAAATAAAAATTTGAGATTATGGGCAATGAAAGAGGAAACAGATAAATGACTGGTTAGGATATGTGGACAAGTTGGCTGGAGGTGTGAGGCTCGCTTTGGGAGAGCCTTGACCTCACTTGAGGCCAGACAACGCAGGGGGAAAGCCGCGCTTCGTCGAGCTCCCGCCAGAGGGGAACCCCTAGTGATATATCTCCAAAGAGAAGAGAAGTGTGCAGACGTGCCAGCTGTGGAGTCGAGCTGAAGACGTTGCGGTCTCAAGTCCTGGACGGCGGGGAGAGTATTAAGCCGCCCAGAGACAGTTTTGTGGGCTGTGGGAATCGCCCTGGTCAGACGTTGTCAGAGGGAGGAACGCCCTTGACCAGATAATCTGTGGTAAGCCCGATTTAAGCCAGTTCATAGTGTTTGCTTGTAGTTGGTCGTGTGCCCAGCGACAGTAGCAATGTTTATTTACAAGTTAGAAATGTTTTGGTAAGGCAGAGAGCCTAAAATAAGAGAGTGAAGTGGGAGGAGCGCGGAGCGACGTCCGTCTCCTCTGGGCGCTGGCAGGTGACTGAGGTCCTGGTGCCGGAGGCCCTCCCAGAGTGAGTGAGGCCCGCCCGGCGAGGTGGCGCATGGACCCGCCCCAAAACGGGGGAGTCCACTCTCACTATCTGTAGAAGACAGATAGAGGATGGAGGCAAAGATATTGTGTGATTAATTTTGTTTATGTGTTAAAGGGAAAACAATTTATTGGAGTGCAAATGGGTTGCAGGTTTGTCTTTGGGGAAGAAGTTGCTGAGGACTTCGAAGCCAGCACAGAGGGAGTAGTTGATGAGACTCCAAGGCAGTGGAGGAGAGGACCTCGATCTGTGAGGAGAAGCAGTGAGGAGGAGTGTCACGTGCTTCTGTAGAGGTGGTGAAGTATCACAGTTATTCGAGGAAACTTTATGGTGCAGCAGCCAGGAGAGCTGTGGAGGACCCTAGGAGGAGTAGAGAAGCACCATAATTGTTCAAGGAAACTTCATGGTAGCAGCCTGGAGGAGCTGCAGAGGATCCTGGTGTTTAAGCCCGGAAGAACCTGAAGTTGTCAGGGTAGTGAAATAGTTCTAAATGATCACTTGTATGGAGGTAAGAGTGTTTGTCATTAGCGTGCAAGACGCAGTGAGAGGAGAGTGAGCGTTTGCCATTTTTGTACCACGAAGTGTATACTGAAGTTTTGAGTTACAGACGTAGGCAGGATTACCTACAGATATATATATATATATATATATATATATATATATATATATATATATATATATATATATATATATATATATATATATATATATATATATATATGCATTCCAGAACTGATAGAATGATCGATTGATTCGTTGTGTGGCACGGATCATTTATACTGATATATATATGTATGTTATTGCATTCACATGCTGATTTGCCTTATATGTGTTTATAGGTATATATACATGTGTACATTCTCTTGCTGGTAGTGTAACATTATTTTGTAAGACTTAATCTACTTGAGGAGGTTGATAATATTAGGTAATACCAAGAGATAGGATACCACCTAACAAGTTGATGATAAGTGTTCTGATGGTGTTGGAGTGCAACCTGATTATAATAGCATAGAGTATAGGATTCATTATTATTATATGTATGTGTGTATTGTATATGTACTTCGTCCAGTAAATGTATTCAAATTTGCTGGTGTTTGCACTAGTCCTAGTGAGGCTTCCCAGGAAATAGTAAAGAAGGAGAGAGAGAGAGCAAGAAACAGGAACCACTGCTGTGGACAGGGTAAGATGGAAGTCTAGTAAGGCAAAGGGGATTGAGGAGTCATATCCCATAAGGAGAGAGTGGGGAGTCACAGCGGCTTGAGTGGGTGTGTGCACGTGACAACAAGGCTGAGTGCTGGAGCCGCATCCCCTAAATGTGTGACGTTGAGCCCCTCTCCTAGAGCCTGAAGTGCCTGGTGTGATCTCCTAGTGGAATATAAGCACTCTATCAAGTTGTGGGTTGGGTGGTCCGTCAGCAGTAACACCACCAATCCACCACGACCGCAACAGCAGCCAGCCCAACTCAACAATCGACTACGTCTACGATGGGCTTGCTAGCTGCAGAATTTCAGCCTGGAGATTGCTACACCCAGGAGTCTGACTACATCATATCAGACGTCCTCTCCAGCATCACTGAGGTAGAGACTGCTCCACCTATTACTCTACCTCCCGAAAACGTGACTTCTTCCATAACCGCAGGCTTCGGGGGAGAGTTGTGACGATAATCTCTTTCAAGAGAGATTGAGCCTGCTCTTCCCTTCAGTAGTCACGTCTACTGCTACATTCAAGATACGTTCAGCAGTAGCAAAACGTTCGTCAAGGCAGCCACACGCACCTGCATACCCCACCTGCACCCCCCACACTCTTCACTGGCTCAGCGCGACACTTCAACGAGCTAACGACCAGTCTTCACTTGCCTACATTTCGATTGGTTGGTCAAGACCGCACCACTCCTGCCTCGCACCACGCACGCCATCTAGCCAAGCTGACGGTTAGGTCGCACCAGCAGATTCTCCTCAGAATATTCTCGTGCTCGATGCTGTGAACACCTAACTGATATACATTGTGTATCAAGTAGAGGTTCTTAGCTTGCACTAATATTCTCAGCACCACTTATTAATCTTTGCATTCTTGTTAACGTAACCAGTCACTTAATCATTTTTGTTATACGTTTTTTCACTTGTTATTTTTGCACTATTCATTGCCAAGGGATTGTCTTTATTTAAATTTGTTTTCTAGAGTAATTAAATTTCATTGTTTATACTTTGTGTTTTGTGTGTCTTCCCTTACCTTACCACAAACAGGCAAGCAGTCTTTCTTTTTTTTTTGTGTTATATGTGACCTGGCTTTGACACCTGCCATTGGAGGACTGCCGAATATCCATACTCCACTACTTTACCGTCACAAAACAAACATAGGAATGTGCCTAAATGCCAACAGTGACTGCCCAGACAGGTACAAGAGGAGTGTTGTTAACGCTTATGTCGACCGTGCTCTCAGCCACAGCTCAGAATGGAAGCAAGTCGACGAAGAACTCTGTAGGGTAAGGCAGGTCCTACTCAACAACGGCTTCTCCAATGGTTTCGTTGAAGACATCATAAGAAGGAAAGTGAAACGCCATGCAACCTCTGAAGAGACAACTAATACAACACCTATACCCCCTATTAGACTATTTTACAGGAACTTCTTTTCCAAAGCTCATAAAACGGATGAAAGGGTCCTGAAAGATATTGTTAATAGAAATGTTATCCCTACAGACAAAAATCAGAAGATACAACTGACGATTTACTATAAAACCAAGAAAACGGCCAGCCTACTCATGAGAAACTCTCCAGACACTGAGCAGAACGCTCTAAAAGAGACCAACGTCGTCTATGCCTTCAAATGCCCTCTTGGGGACTGTAAGCTTCAAAAAACTCAGTATATAGGCAAGACAGCAACATCTCTTTCCAGGCGTTTAACGATGCATAAGCAACAGGGCTCCATTAAGGAACATATAATCTCTTCCCACAACCAAACCATCACCAGAGAAATCTTAGCAAACAACACAGAAATCATTGATAGATACAGCGACAGCAGGCGGCTTGAGGCACTACACATCAAGAAGTCAACACCAGCAATCAACAGCTAATTAATGCACAACTATATTCTACCCACTTCAAGACTCGCTCCAATATAGAAGCATCAAGAAATATGGGCCAAGAGGCCGTCTGCAGTTACAAGTCTGCCCTTTAACTTATACCCATTGTTCCGTGTTCTGTGTTTTGTTGAAAGTTTGTTTTCACCTTACTATTGTATTACATCACCTCACCCAAATGCAGGTATAAAAGACCCAAACAACAACAACATTCAGTTATAAGTTGTGTGTGTGTAAACTAAAGTCTTTGAAAATGTAATAAGTTTTACGAAACGCGCTCAAGTGTCGCGTCAGACTAGAAATAAAAATGAACTTTGGAGAATTGATTTTTCATTTACCATCGACAGTAAAAAGAAACATAAGGAAGATCGAGAAAATTCGTGTTAAATATATATAATATATATATATATATATATATATATATATATATATATATATATATATATATATATATATATATATATATATATATATATATATATGTACAACTGAAAACTCACACCCCAGAAGTGACTCGAACCCATACTGCCAGGAGCAACGCAACTGGTATGTACAGGGACGCCTTAATCCGCTTGACCATCATGACCGGACAAAAGGAAGTGATAGCCGAAGCTATTTGAACCACTTCCCCGCCGGCACTCGGATGGTAATCTTGGGCATAGCATTTTATAAAATCACCTCATTTTGGGGGCAACACGTGAGGAACACAAATGCGAACAAGCCTGAATGGTCCCCAGGACTATATGCAAATGAAAACTCACACCCCAGAAGTGACTCAAACCCATACTGCCAGGAGCAACGCAACTGGTATGTACAGGGACGCCTTAATCCGCTTGACCATTACGACCGGACAAAAGGATGTGATAGCTGAAGCTGTTTGAACCACTTTCCCGCCGGCACTCGGATGATAATCTTGGGCATAGCATTTTATCAAATCACCTCATTTTTTGGGGCAACACGTGAGGAACATAAATGCGAACAAGCCTGAATGGTCCCCAGGACTATATGCAACTGAAAACTCACACCCCAGAAGTGACTCGAACCCATACTGCCAGGAGCAACGCAACTGGTATGTACAGGGACGCCTTAATCCTCTTGACCATCATGACCGAACAAAAGGAAGTGATAGCCGAAGCTATTTGAACCACTTCCCCGCCGGCACTCGGATGGTAATCTTGGACATAGCATTTTATCAAATCACCTCATTTTTGGGGGCAACACGTGAGGAACATAAATGCGAACAAGCCTGAATGGTCCCCAGGACTATATGCAACTGAAAACTCACACCCCAGAAGTGACTCGAACCCATACTGCCAGGAGCAACGCAACTGGTATGTACAGGGACGCCTTAAACCGCTTGACCATCACGACTGGACAAAAGGAAGTGATAGCCGAAGCTGTTTGAACCACTTCCCCGCCGGCACTCGGATGGTAATCTTGGGCATAGCATTTTATCAAATCACCTCATTTTTGGGGCAACACGTGAGGAACACAAATGCGAACAAGCCTGAATGGTCCCCAGGACTATATGCAACTGAAAACTCACACCCCAGAAGTGACTCGAACCCATACTGCCAGGAGCAACGCAACTGGTATGTACAGGGACGCCTTAATCCGCTTGACCATCACGACTGGTCATGATGGTCAAGCAGATTAAGGCGTCCCTGTACATACCAGTTGCGTTGCTTCTGGCAGTATGGGTTCGAGACACTTCTGGGGTGTGAGTTTTCAGTTGCATATAGTCCTGGGACCATTCAGGCTTGTTCGCATATATATATATATATATATATATATATATATATATATATATAGTATATATATATAATATATATATATATATATCCGTAAGTATAGAGAACTTGATCACCCGTTGATCACAAATCCCGTAAGTATAGAGAACTTGATCAAATCTTGATCACAAATCCCTAAGTATAGAGAACTTGATCACCACTACAATTTTGTCCCCATTGCTTCTGAGACACTCGGCGCCTGGGGTAAAAGTGCTACCAGTTTTTTGAAGGAACTGGGTTCTAGGCTCATTGAAACAAAGGGACCCTAGAGCTGCCAGCTTTCTTTTCCAGCGCCTCAGCGTGGCGATACAGAGGGGAAATGCGCACTGCATCCAGGGTTCCTGCCCGCCATCTGAGGAGCTGGAGGAACTCGACAACCTATGATAACCATCTTTGTAACCTATATGTAACTCCTTTTTTGTAACACAGTTCAAATAAAGCAAATATATATGTGTACATACAAAAGAATGGGGGTGGTAGGAGAAGAAAATATTAGTGTTCAGTGAGAAACCACAAGGTCTCCTCTGAATACGTTTTATTTTTCTTCTCCGAGGCTATGGTCCCACATTGGCACCAGAGGTGGTACCCTCCAACATAAAAAATATATATATATATATCTATATATATATATATATATATATATATATATATATATTATATATATATTATATATATATATATATATTTTATATATTATATGCAACAATGATCACAAAAACACTGATCCAGTATGCAGAATAACCACATGTGAAAAATAGAAATGCTTAACGCGTTTTTCGGCTAATTCGCCTTCATCAGAGCAAAGTAGAATGAATAACTTCATTCTACTTTGCTCTGATGAAGGCGAATTAGCCGAAAACGCGTTAGCATTTTCTATTTTTCACATGTGGTTATTCTGCATATATATCTATATATATATATATATATATATATATATATATATTATATATATATATATATATATATATATATATATATATAATATATATAATATATAATATAGTGAAATCCTAAAAAAGCAGTATGAGGACATGTTTAGCACTCCGATACTCAGCATGAAAGTGAAGATTCGGATAATTTCTTTATGAATGATACTCAAACACCTGTATATATAACTGATATCAACACGAGCGTGGCAGACTTTGAAATAGAAATTGACAATATGCCCATGCACTCAGCCCTGGGTCCAGGCTCATGGAATTCAATATTTATAAAGAAATGCAAAGTGCCAGTAGCACAGGCACTCAGTATAGTATGGAGGAAGAGCTTGAACACAAGGGAGATACCAGATGCACTTAAAGCAGCAGACATTGCCCCTCAACACTAGGGTGGTAGGAAAGTATTGGCAAAGAATTATAGACCAGTTGCACTAACGTCCCACATAATAAAAGTATTTGAGAGAGTGATCACTAGTCAGGTCACTAGATTTATGGAAACCAATGACCTCCACAATCCAGGCCAACATGGATTTAGAACAGGAAGATCATGCTTCTCACAGCTACTTGACCACTATGACAAAATCACAGGCATTAGGGGAAAAACATAATGCATATGTCGTATACACAGATTTTGCAAAGGCATTCGACAAATGTGACCATGGAGTGATTGTACACAAAATGAGGTCAATGGGTATAACTGGTAAAGTAGGACGCTGGATACTCAATTTCCTGTCGAACAGAACACAAAGAGTAACAGTCAATCAAGTAAAATCGAGTCCGAGCGCAGTTAAAAGCTCTTTACCTCAAGGTACAGTCCTTGCACCACTGCTGTTCCTTATTCTCATATCCGACATAGACAAAAACACAAGTCACAGCTTCGTGTCATCCTTTGCAGATGATACAAAAACCAGCATGAAAATTACCTCTGCTGAAGACATTGATAAACTACAAACAGATATTAACAAAGTTTTCGATTGGGCAGCAGAAAATAACATGATGTTTAACGGTGATAAATTCCAGGTACTCAGATACGGCAAAAATGAGGATCTTAAACATAATACAGGGTGCAAAACACAATCGAATCTGCCCGTAGTAGGAAAACAGCATGTCATGGATTTGGGAATAATGATGACCGACAACCTAACGTTTAGGAAGCATAACCAAGCAAGTATTGCGTCAGTCAGAAAAATGATAGGATGGATTACGAGAACCTTCAAGTCCAGAGATCCCATCACAATGGTTATACTCTTCAAATCACTTGTGTTGTCCCGTCTTGAGTACTGCTCAGTACTCACTTCCCCCTTCAGAGCAGGAGAGATTGCTGAAATTGAGGGAATACAGAGAACATATACGGCACGCATAGACGAGATAAAGCACCTAAATTATTGGGATCGTCTCAAAGCTCTCCAAATGTACTCACTAGAAAGGAGACGAGAGAGATACCAAATAATATACAGTTGGAAAATACTAGAGGGACAGGTCCCAAATCTGCACAGTAAAATAACAACGTACTGGAGTGAACGACATGGAAGAAAATGCAGAATAGAACCAGTGAAGAGCAGAGGTGCCATGGGCACAATCAGAGAACACAGTTTGAACATCAGAGGTCCACGGTTGTTCAACGTCCTACCAGCGAGCATCAGAAATATTGCAGGAACAACCGTGGACATCTTCAAGAGGAAACTAGATTGTTTCCTTCAAGGAGTGCCGGACCAACCGGGCTGTGGTGGGTATGTGGGCCTGCGGGCCGCTCCAAGCAACTGCCTGGTGGACCAAACTCTCACAAGTCAAGCCTGGCCTCGGGCCGGGCTTGGGGAGTAGAAGAACTCCCAGAATCCCATCAACCAGGTATGTATATATATATATATATATATATATATATATATATATATATATATATATATATATGTATACATATATATATATATATATATATATATATATATATATATATATATATATATATATATATATATATATATATATATATATATATATATATACATATATATACATATATATATATATATATATATATATATATATATATATATATATATATATATATATATATATATATGTATGTATGTCATACCTAGAAGGGGTACCACCTTTGGTGCAAGTGTAGGGACCCATAGCCTTGGAGAAGAAAATACAGAGTGCTCAGAGAAGACCTTGTGGATCCTCACTGAACACTTTGATATTTTCTTCTCCTCCCACCCCTATTCTTTTGGTATGTGTGTAGGTTTCGATTAGCTTAGACCCCAACTCCTTCAAAAAGTTAGCAGCACTTTTACCCCAGGCACCAAATGTCTCTGAGGCAATGGGGACATATATATATATATATATATATATATATAATATATATATATAATATATATATATATATTATATATATATATATATATTTATATATATATATATATATATATATATATATATATATATTATATATATATATATATATTTATATATATATATATATATATATATATATATATATATATATTTATATATATATATATATATATATATTATATATATATATATATATATATATATATATATATATATTTATATATATATATATATATATATATATATATATATATATATATATATATATATATATATATGCATATATATATATATATATATATATATATATATATATATATATATATGCATATATATATATATATATATATATATATATATATATATATATATAGATATATATATATACATACATATATATATATATATATATATATATATATATATATATACATACATATATATATATATATATATATATATATATATACATACATATATATATATATATATATATACATACATATATATATATATATATATATATATATATATATATATATATATATATATATATATATATATTGTGACGGTAACGAGCTGGAAATGGTGGTCGGCAGTCTTCCAACTAGCAGTTGTCATTGCTGGGCCACATATAATATAAAAAAAAGAAAAGGAAAAAAAAGAGAAAAAAAAAAAGAATGACTGCGTGATTTGGTAATCTGTGGTAAGGTTGTAAAGACGAAAAGCAATAATAAAAAATATGGATTTTAATAACAATAAGAAAACACAAATTGAAATAAATGCAAAAACTTGGCTTACTGGCAAAAACAATAAACAATATAAACATGAAAATAGATTACGTTAATGGGGAGGAGAATTGACATACAAAAGTAAGTAAAATATGAATGCTGGAATATATGCACTAACTATGAACCTCTACTTGACCACACAGAGTGAGTCACTTAGGAGTTCACAGCTTGCGAGCACACAATATTCTGGCTGGCAGAAACGTAAGGGACTCCAACAATAACTGGTGAGGTCTTGTGATTGGTGGGGAGCCGGAGTGGAGTGTTGGTTGGCGCTTATAATACGTTTAGCCACTACAAAACGTATCATGTACGTTGATGAGGACAGGAGTGATTCGCAGAAATGGCAGGCTAAATCTCTGATAAGAGATTATCGTCACAATATATATATATATATATATATATATATATATATATATATATATATATATATATATATATATGACCTTTACATATATATATAATAGACATATATATATATATATATACATATATATATATATATATATATATATATATATATATATATATATATATATATATATATATATATATCAGAAAACTCTTCCTCGTAAAGGGTTCAAACCCAGACAGCTTTGTGTTCTATACACCTTCGCATATCTAGATATCTAGTACTTTACCCACTAAGTCTTGTCGCACAAATAATATTTGTGTTTCCTCACATCGTGAATTGATTTGATGAAAATTAACTGTGGCCGCTGGCCACTGAGTGCTGTTAGAAATTGGGTTTAAAGTCTAACAGACTTCCAGTTGTTTTAGCAGTCAGTGTGTAGTAGTGGGTAATATGTGAAGGTGTACTGAGACAACCGTCGATATTTGTATCATCGGAAAATTTGTAAATACTGATGCTCAAACCTGAATCTAAATCGTTTATATACAGTATGAATAACAGAGGTACCAGGACAGAGCCTGGATGCACTCCGCTTAAAACATTTTCCCACTCTGGCTGTTGCAGTACTTCAGAATGTGGAATGAAGTAAAGGGATGTGTACTACCAAAATAAATTTACTCAACAAACTTACTAATACAAAAGGACATAAATTACGTTACGTTAATTAAGAGCGTCACATTAACAGCTAACAACACCTTCTTGCAGTAGGAATTCGTTCCCACCACTCTGACAGGTGATAATTGACACCACAGTCTCGACCCTCTTGACAGGGCACGAACAATAGTGAACAAACTTGAACACTTTTGAACACTCAGGTTATTACTGCACTCGACACTGGCAGTATCAAAACATTTTATATTAACACACTTTATTTAAAATGCAATAAACACTGTCGTTGAGTCAATCCAACAAAATTAATTTTTTTAATACTTTAATTAATTAAATTAACTTAATTACTTTATGTTAATCACTGTCACTAAGGCAGTTAAGAACGAATTAATTAATTAATGATTTCTAGTGTACTAGAGTGCGCCTGGGAACATCCAGCGCACAGCTTCATACCCTCATCAAGGCTATTGTGGGTTTGTTTAGTGACTTTAATCATTCTGTCACCCAGACAACGATAATTAATTTTAATAACACCTCAATAATTATAATAATAATTATACACTTGTTATTGATTTATCACACAGACGAAGGTTATAACAAGGTGTAACTTAAATACAATGGAAAACACAATAGACTACTCACACGTTAATCAAAATACGCGTGTCACTCAGATGGCGCTAGCCCAACCACTTGGGCTGGACGGTAGAGTGACGGTCTCACTTCATGCAGGTCGGCGTTTTCTATTCCTTTTCCCCATTTCATCCCACATCTTTATCCTGACCCCTTCCAAGTGCTGTATAGTCGTAATGGCTAGGTATTTTCCCCTGATAGTTCCCTCCCTTCCCTCAGACATCGATAACACCCACTTAGCTACGTGTCTCTGTGACACCACTAACACCCTAACACCCACTTACCTAGGTGTCTCTGATACACCACTAACACCCACTTACCTACATGCCACTGAGACAACTTATAAGTATCACTGAGACTTTACAGTGTTTACTCAATCGCAACACTTTCTGTGTCACCCAGACACTGTTACAAGACTTTTTTTTTTTATTTATATATTTACATGCAGGCATGCTTATAAGTACAATAAAACAAAATAAAAACCACAGACAGAACAAAGAAAGCATACACGTGCAAAAAAAACCAGAAAGGATACATGTACATAAACACAAGAAAAAAAAAACAAAATGTACAAAAAACAATTGTCACCAATAATTACAAAACAAACTTCAACAATGAAGACAAAACAGCGGAATACAACACGCAAGTGACTAAGACAGGCAACAACAGAACAAGGCTACCAGCACCGTAAACACACACGGAGAGGCACCAACATGAACAAAAAAAAGAAAAACAATAATAAGAATAATAACAATAATAATAAGACAGGAATATAAATTTACAACAAAGCATACACGCCAAAAGCCTGAAGGGCACTCAGCACTACACAAACAAGCGCACCAACATCATGAAACAAAGAAACCATAAAACATAAGAAAGGAAATACCATCCACAACCAGACACACACACACAGGAACCGGACACATACGCACACTGCACACACTTCACAAAAAAAACCCACAACCACAAACCGGAGCACGCAGGGACCGGTAAACAAACCCGCCTCACTCACTCACACACACCCACTCACACACACCCGACCCACACCACACAACCATGCACACTAACCACAGCCCACAATACACTAAGGAATCATGGGCTAAGCAAAGCCAACTCCTCGGGAGAAAGATACTTATCAGGGAACGACTCCCAAGGGTACTTTCTTTTATAGGCCTCCCAAATCATATACTCCTGTTCGGTGGGGCGACGACCCCGCGGACCCGGCATAAACTCTGGAATCTCCAGATCAGGCGGAAACGGCCAGTCCCGAAGTTCAAAGGCGCAAGTCGCATAACGAGGCTGGGGAGCACAAGCCACGCCCTCCGACGTAGCAGACGACACCGATGCAGCGTACGAGGGCTGCCGAGACGGCCGCGTCGCCGGACGCACGGCCTCCACCGAGACCGCAGGAGACACTGAAGAGAAGGCCGCAGAAGGAAGAGGCGTCGAAACCGTAGTCGATGAACCTGGGAACGAGGCAGGAGTCACAGAATCTCCAGAGCGAGCAGTCTTTTTCAACAGCAGCACTAGGCCACCCCGCTCACCACGGACCTCAGCAGGGGGCACCACCCCCCACGAAGAACCGGAGCCATCCGAGGCAGGCGAGGCACCCGAAGCAGGAACCGCAGACACTCTATCGGAAGTGGAGGCCGAAAGACCGTCACAGGCATCCTCTGGCAAATGTACCTCCGCCGCCACTGTAGCACGCAACGCAGCTGTAGCCATCCCTCTGTCGCCTGCAGACTCACAAGCGTCGAAATCGCCAACGTCTGCCCATGCAGACGACGAACGCCGGGAACGCTTAGGCACGGGCCGCACATCATCAGACCCGGAGGCCGACTCAGACACACGCTCAACACAAGCCGGGCGAACCGACGCACGCCGCAGTACTGCAGCATCCTCCACCACATGGGGCACCAGGCCAGACACAGAAGGAAGCGCCGGATCCACCCCATCACCCAGCACAGCCGGAACAGACTTCGAGGGTGCAGGGACAGGGTCAGATGCAGCAGAGGAAGACGGGGGAGTCGAGCAGAACGTAGACTGAAGAACACCAGAGACACTAGGCGGAGCAGGACGATCACCAGGCGATGACACAACCTCCGGAGGAGAAGCCACCACCACAGAGGGCGCATCAGGCGACACAGGGGGCACATCCGCGGCCGGAGAGGCGTCCATAGCCACAGAAACCTCCTCCACAGGAAGCGGAGGAAAATCCTCCTCACTGAAGAGGTTCACGGGAGCAATGGCTGGCGCAGAACAGTCAGCAGCCTGATGGCCCAACAGGCCACAACGATAACATGTCCGAGGCTGGCGGGCGTAAAACACACGAACCGTGTACCCCATCAGACGCGCAGAGGACGGAATATCCTCCCGGAGCCTCATGCCCAGGGTGCGAATGTTCGTCCTCACACCCTTAAGGGGGCTGGAAGATACCACGTTCACCTGTACACTAACCACCGCGCCAAAACGGCCGAAGTACCGCCGTAGCAGACCCTCCGGAAACTCCAATGGAGCCCCATGCACGCTGACGTAGGTGAGGGCACCACTCCTATCAGAGATTGAAACAGTGCCCGCACCATCCGGCAGGGGTAATGTCCGCCCCTCGTAACGACGGAGAAAGTCGCGATAAGCCAACTCCTCAGTGAACTTCACTATCACTCGACGTGCCGTCACCAGCTCGACTCCGTAAATGTCAATCACAGGAACATTCAGCATCTCACACACCCGCGCCATCTCCGGGTACCCAGCCCGGCCGGAAAATTCGAAGCCCACAGACTGAGCCCGCAGTATAGGAGGGAGGGGCTACCTCATCCCTTTGTGTGTATTTTACATCAATAAACTTATTTCAATTTCAATTTCAATTTCCATCGTGAACGCCACGTCAACACAGGCAGGCAGACACACCTGCCCCCAACCGGCCAATTACGGAAACACTCCAACAGCCGGAGCGCCGAGCTCACACGTCCGTCCCCTACCGAAGCTAGAGCCAGACTCCAACCTTACACACGTTGGTTACTCAACATGTGGCGTAACACGCCCCTTTGGAGGTGTCGAATCCTATTCATCTTAACCAAGAGTGACAGCTTGACCTTTCCCCAATTTCAATGGATCCAGGCACAGAGACAGCTCGTTGGAAGATATACTCTGATTGATCCGAGATAGGGTCAATAATCACCAATTGTTTGGTGATTACTAATCACCCAATAATTGTGCACCAAAGAGGCCGTTTATACTTACGTTTACAGTGTTTTACATCGCAACCATGCATACACAACCATACATACAGAACCATACATACACAGCCCTGCATACACCAACCGGGCATACACCAACCATACATACACCAACCATGCATACACCAACCCTGCATACACCAACCATGCATACTCCAACCATACATACACCAACCGGGCATACACCAACCATACATACACCAACCATACATACACAGCCCTGCATACTCCAACCATGCATACACCAACCCTGTATACTCCAACCATACATACACCAACCATGCATACACTGACGATGTTGCTGCCTCAGGTGACAGCCGCCTGTGGCTACTCAGGTGGTGAATTATGCAGATTTCGATGACTGGTTATCTTTTCCTTGAAGAGAGGGAGCTCGACCTTAAATATCCAAGACAAAGCCGAATAAAGCTCTCACCTCAAGCTGATCACCCACGGTGAAGTCCGTTCACACTCCATGTTAGCACTTTGCGTTCCACGTCAAAGGAGAAACATTGATTGCCTCATGGGAGCCGGTCTATCACTCCGACACAACCGTCCAAAGCTCTGGCTTTTGCACAGCCACACTAATCACAGTCTGTTACGGCATCAACACCTTTGTTGGAGTGAGGAGTGACAATTTCGGCGCCATTTATGGACCTGCACTCTCCAACTCCAAGGCATTACATGAGTCGAAGACAACGCCATCTGTTGGCGGAGGTGTGGAGTCATGAAAGACTCCTGTTTCATATCTCAGTTAGGAGGTCGATTGCCGGTGATTACCATTGAACGTGGACAACGTATACTTGAAGATAGTGGACTCACCGGGATTTGAAGAACACTTCAGCTATATTGACTGTCCTGGATGAAAGCGACACTGTATATAAGTGTAGTTATACTTCGATAGACAATATATTGGTGAAGGTGTAATTGCGTCTTATTTATCCCCCCCCCCACCTTTATCCCTTACACTATTACTTGTTACCGCCAATTCTTGAGAACTTACTATTGACTTGGGGGGTGGGATCATAGAAGAGGCTATGATGCACACTAAACAGACAGAACCCTGTTACTGACACAAGCTGGCCGTAACACAGTCCGTGTGCACGCGGGTAGGGTACGTTACACCCACTGGGTACCCACGCCTTCTGGGTGAAGCGCGCGTGGACCCACATTTGTCCGCCCTGGGCGAGATTACCTTATGCGTCACTTGACCTTGATAATGCGACCGCATGTGGAATATTTTCCCACCAATTTGATAGCATAACATGTCCAACATGGTCTATGGAAGCACATGGGCCAGGCATTTATAGAACCAGTCAAGCTCTCTCGAGACAAAGAGTGCTGAGTCAGCATATTATTACCATTTTGTGGACTTCATCCCAGAGAGTCATCTTTCCATAAATGAATCCATATCAAGATATGTAATTGTCTAACAGCTATAAGCATATCATTGTAATATGCCAAAATAAATGAATATACTCAATAAATAATTGTTTAGCCAAATACGTTTTGTTATCATTTGTATAAATAGATCATTAAAAAGAGACAGGGAAATGATTCCTGCCTTGGGGTGGATCGCAGTCTGTGTCCAGACGCTGTTACGACAGAAGTAAACATACTCCTCTGCCATGAAGACACTCCACGATGGGGGGATTCGGCGGGAAGGTCGGCCATCTTGGCGCGCGGATTGAACGCTCCTGACTGAACTTTCTTTCCACACCTTACCTGGAACTCATCTTTGAATTCAGCTGGCTTCTTTGGGCCAGTGTGTGCTCACTGCAGCTACCCAGGGGCTCATAGCACCGGGGGGGGGGGGGCCGGAGCCTCCCTAATGGACGCCTCCCTGAGTGGGGGCGCCATGGATGTTGACAGCAAGACCCAGAGAGGAAAACGTCTGCTGGAAAATGAGTCGGCTGATGCTGCCCCAGAGCGAGATGCTAAGAGGATTTCTTCCCCTTCAGAAGACCTTAGTCTTGTGGTATCCCTTTTCCTCGTTTGTGGTAGTCCTAATCCAGTCAGAATCAGGTCAGTGCGTGTTTGCAAATCCTCGTACCTTAGGTGCAGCAATTGAGGGTTCGGTATTGTGGCCACATTGCCTGCCTGAGACCATACGTACCTTGGGTAGGGGTGCAGCACTGAAGCTACATATCAGAAAGGAGGCTCTATCACACATCCGTGTATCCGACATTATTAAGTTGGGGACTGGCCTGTCAGGTGCCGACAGGTATTGTCGCAGGAGGAGGAGTCTCGGGCCCGGTTTGGGAAGATTGGCCCAATTGACCAGAGTGTAGATGTGGATGACATCCAGGCCGCTCTACAGGTGTTAGGGGGTGCATCAGCGAGATTATTGGAAGTTACCAGGATTCGCGGAGCAGCAGGGCCGACATCCATGGTCCGTGTTAAGTTCGATGGGCCCCTCCCTGACCTAGTGGCACTACACAGGACCTCGTATCAGGTTCAACCCTACAACTTCCCTATTTTACGATGTTACGCTTGTCATCTATTGGGCCACAGTCGCCTCACCTGTCGTAATGCAGCACGTTGTGCAAACTGCGGCAAAACAGGCCATGCAGACAGAGATAACGGTGGGTGCTCTGCTGCACCTCGCTGCTTTTTATGCCATGGCCATCATAAGGTTACGTCCAAGAGTTGTCCGGTATATCTTGAGGCCCTTCAGTTGGACATCGATCATAAAACAGCGGGGACACCTCGACATGAGCTGTTCCAGAAGTTGCGCACCCTCAATCAGCCTATCGCTTCTTCTCGCCTCCAGGTTCCCCCTGGTCGGGCCTATTCCCAAGTAGGAACTAGCAGACGCTCTTGCCTGTCTCAGTCACATGCCTCATACGCCCAGGTTGCTAATCGATTTTCCCTCCTGGGTAGCCTTGACATTGGCGGAAATTCATGCACGGATACAGACATGGACGCTGAGTCTCGGCCGGAGCCTGGCACTCGTCACCCTCCTGCCTCTCCCCAAAGAAGCCAATACCGGCGTCGTCGACACACCCATCGATCAGGAGGTACTGCTCCAACAGACAGTCCTGATGATCTTCTGGTCCCCCAGGCACCTTCACAAGGGATTGTGACACCGGTGGAACATGAGGCCTAGAGTGAAGCACCCACCAGTCGCAGGCGCCGTCAAGAGAGTTCGCGAGCCGATCACCGCTTCCGTCAGGCAGAGAGAAGCATTGATCAGCATCCTCTGGACTGGCTGTCATTGATACCACATATTTTACTTACTTTGTATGAGGGTTTTATGGCTTTTTCTAGTGGTTCCCCCTTTGGAGACGTCTGTGCACTGGTGGTCAAAAAGTTAGCTGTAGTATTTCAGGGATAATGGTGCCCCATCCTGAAAATACTGTGGTGTTTTGGAATGCCCGCTCCCTATTTAAAAAGACGCAATTTCTACACAGAGTGCCGTTCGTAGTTTGAATATTCCCCGTCTCACAGTTCCCGTTCTCCTTGACGAGGCAGGTGCGAGAGACGAAGACGTCCGTCATGACATCCTTCGCCATACCTTCCGCTTCATTCGTCATGTCCGTGGCCTGAAGAGACTGTAAAATTTGTGGCCTGAGGAGTTTGTAGGGTCTATGGCCTGAAGAGACTATAGGGACCCCTTCCCTCTGCTATTTCTCGGTATCGAGCAGCCGGGGCGCATCCGATCCCACGATCGTCGTCGCCCCTAAATCAACACAACAACAACAACTCCACGATGGGGCGCATCCGATCCTACGATCGTCCTCGCCTCTAAATCAACAACAACACTCCACTATGTTCAAGCTGCTTAATTGCCGCCGTTTAATTGCCAAGTTGCTTAATTGCCACCATGGTCCTGAATGGTGGTGTCAACTGCACATACAATGTGTACTAAGAGCAAGGCACACCGTTTAATGTGAAATAAGGGAATTTCTTGCCTTAAACCAGTGAGAGGATTGTGTGGATATACCGACGCCAAAGTTGCGACGCCACACACCTTGCCACACTATGTATACAAAACTCTGCTGCAACACAAGGACCTGGTCGGTGGTGTTAACTGTATATAAATGTCGACATATCTTAAGATACTCTATTTTAAGAAAACAAGTGTGTGTCTTCCCATAAACTGTGAGTGGATTGTGATCAACACCGGACTACCCCAGCCAGAAGCCGTCAGAGTCTAGGCAACAACACCATTCCAACATCAGTAGTATACAACACTACAAGCTCTGGTCCTACAAGAGGGCTAAAATCTTAGTACCATAAGATAAGAGCTCCGTACCTGCATCTTACTAAAATAAGAGAGGTTGGTGGTGTTGTAACAATAGTAATTGGACCCAATTCTTTGTGCCACTAACCCCATTATATTGCAGGTGCGGATATCACCATGATCTTACGAGCTCACCTCAATAAGTGAATTACTTGAAATTAAATTAAAACCATATTAACTAAGTTAATCAGTGTTTGACAAATATTTGATATTTTGCAACTGCTTAAAGACAAAGTAAAGTATACATATGCAATCGATAAATTCCTATCATTACATAATCTTGTCATTGTTTATAATAATTTATGTGGCAAGATGCCAGATCAAAAGGATTGGCTAGAATAATTTGTAACTGTATCAGTGCTACCTGCATTATACATATTACTTTTTACCAAGTTGTAAGTGTAGATTTTCCATTCAACAGGTAAATGAAAGCAGCCCCATTTCTGTTGGATCACTCTGAAAACTGAGTAAGTTAGAGAACACAGAATAGGTACAATCCATTACCCCAAGAAAAACACACAGTTTCGAAGTGACTAGTTCCTTATTTTAGGGAGTCAAAGGTTAAAAAAAAATTCCACACCTCATACAGAGATCACCTCAATAAGTCTCACACACACACAGCTCTTGGGACAAAGTTCACAGCAATTGTGTCACTAATGATGCTTCACTGGAAATCACTTGCTCTAAGACTCCCCATGTACATGACATCGAGTCTTGCTTGTAGTTGCATATGTTACTAGCATATATCAGTACACCACCCACTCCAGCTGTGTGAGGTCCGCCTCACACTGGTTTCCTCTATAAAGTAACACATGGCTCTGCAAGGCTCTAGCACATACATGTACTGTCCATAATAATCACCAGTGGTCGACCACGTGACCGTGACCGTATTAGCCACGTAACTGCCGTAATCCTTTTAGATGATAAATGCAATTGCACTGCGATTACAAGTGATTTAGGTCTGGCATTTTGCGATGTTGCAGGATTATAATACTACAGAGCTAGGTGAGTATGAACTGCCCTGGAGCTATGTGGGCAGCGTACGCTTCCCTTGAAGTCTGCAGTCTGAATGACGCCCAGTGGCACTTCACATTGTCTTCAAGATTCCGTGACATCATCACTTGTTGACCAATGACATTGTTAGGTCAGCCTGCCTTTGTTTAAAAACACACCTGATTGGCTCGCGTACCTGGTCCCACTGCTGACGACGTCGTTATTTCAACACCTAGCCGCTAGGAGGTCTTGTACCCAGATTTTTGTGTAAACATTAGTTAGTATCTCGCTCTCAAATGTACTGGCAGCGGAAGTAGTTTATGGAGTGTGTGAAGGAGGCTAATGTTGTTGGAAATAACCAACAATTATTCTCATCCTTAATACAATAGGATGTATTTCCTGTATTAGGCGTCATGATCATTTAATTCTCATTTACTAATCCTTAGTACAATTGGATGTATTTCCTGTACTAAGTGTCATAATTAACTAACACTACTAATGCGTAGTTTAGCGATATAGAATTCATTGCATTAGGATGCGGAATGTCATGCAATTTCTCCTAGAATCGTGGAAATGTTGAGTCAGCCAGCTAGACACAGGAATATTTCATATTAACATATCGAATAGAATCTAGCCTTACTTTCCTTTATTAAGGATAATTATTTATTAATAGATTACTTTATTTAGTATACTTCAGTTTACTGGAATTCCTTTACCCAGCTAGATAGCTGTTCCAGTGAATAATATTATAATCTAAAATAATTTCTACTTCCAAAGGATTCTCGTTTTGTTTGTGCAGTTTACATTAACTGACTTACGCTACGAGAATCATATATTGCAACATAATTAATTTGCTTAGGACATAAATATTCGTCATAAACACATCCTTCCCTATTTAATTTTAATTAATGAAAATCATTTATCCTCAGGTCCTCCACTGGGAGTTATTGTGCATGCACGCGTGCCCGAGAGGGAAGGGAGACTCTCGCAATGTTAGATCCACTGGCAGCAAGGTGTACCGAAGCGGTCCTTCTAAACCATACAATCCTATTAGCATCTGTACATCACCGGGCTTCAGACTGAGGACGCAGCTTAACAGAATCACGGACACCAGTATCAGCAGGCATTTACCTCTCTATATTTATTGATTGAGCTCATTAATGAATATTGATGCAGGTGCCATGTCGTCAGGCTGTAGGCAAACAATTAATCCCATGTGAGTGCTACTTCCACCCCTCTAATTATTTAGATATTGCATTTATGTGTGTAAATATTAGTTTGTAGTGGATATTATGGAAGTTAATTATTGCAGCATGGTGCAACACAACTGAGGAGGTGGGTGACTGTCATATACTCACGTGACCCAAGGATCACTATCTCAGGGCTGATTCCAGAGTGTTGTAGAGAGTGGATTCCACCTACGTTCCTCTGTCACAGCTGAGAACTAATTAGATTTTCATTGTAGATAATTTTCTCTCAATTATGAGTCAATACATTTACATATATTGCATATTGATTATATATTATTTAATCTTTAATATGCAGTAGTATTTTTGCATTACATTTTACTAATCAATATAATATATGTGTGCATATTATCAATATATATATATATATGCATTACGTTGACTAACCTCATAGAATACCCCCTAAAATGAGTCATGGGAAGCGGCTCTAGAATATATTGAATTTACAGTTCATTATTGCTTAATATATTCTTTAGAATTTAATTGTATTTAATCATAGAGATCCATAAGCCACTGGTTCCCTAATTTATTCAATTTAAGTATTTATCTTATTTCTCCCATAAAGGGAGTGGTCCTTCGAGCATCATAGAATTAAATATAATTTTATTAGCATATGAACTAGCGCCTGATTTCCCCACAAGTGTTGTGACAAATTGATTCTGGGCAGTGTGTTGTTAGCTCGCTGGTCAGGGTAGGCCAGTTGGCTCGCTGGTCATGATAGGCCAGTTGGCTCGCTGGTCAGGGTAGGCCAGTTGGCTCACTGGTCATGATAGGCCAGTTGGCTCGCTGGTCAGGGTAGGCCAGTTGGCTCTCTGGTCAGGGTAGGCCAGTTGGCTCTCTGGTCAGGGTAGGCCAGTTGGCTCGCTGGTCAGGGTAGGCCAGTTGGCTCGCTGGTCAGGGTAGGCCAGTTGGCTCTCTGGTCAGGGTAGGCCAGTTGGCTCTCTGGTCAGGGTAGGCCAGTTGACTCGCTGGTCAGGGTAGGCCAGTTGGCTCTCTGGTCAGGGTAGGCCAGTTGGCTCGCTGGTCAGGGTAGGCCAGTTGGCTCGCTGGTCAGGGTAGGCCAGTTGGCTCTCTGGTCAGGGTAGGCCAGTTGGCTCTCTGGTCATGATAGGCCAGTTGGCTCGCTGGTCATGATAGGCCAGTTGGCTCGCTGGTCATGATAGGCCAGTTGGTTCGCTGGTCATGATTGGCCAGTTGGCTCTCTGGTCAGGGTAGGCCAGTTGGCTCACTGGTCATGATAGACCAGTTGGCTCGCTGGTCATGATAGGCCAGTTGGCTCGCTGGTCATGATAGGCCAGTTAGCTCGCTGGTCATGATAGGCCAGTTGGCTCGCTGGTCATGATAGGCCAGTTGGCTCGCTGGTCATGATAGGCCAGTTGGCTCGCTGGTCATGATAGGCCAGTTGGCTCGCTGGTCATGATAGGCCAGTTGGCTCTCTGGTCAGGGTAGGCCAGTTGGCTTGCTGGTCATGATAGGCCAGTTGGCTCACTGGTCAGGGTAGGCCAGTTGGCTCGTTGGTCAGTGTTACGACCCTCGGTTCTTATTTGGAAACCAGAGGTCAATTTCAGCTCTAAATAATTACTATACATTAATTGATAGGATTGGATCATGTGAGAAGGATATTTAATTAACAATAACATTTACATTCATGGATCCTGAATTCCTAGGTGTGCCTTTGTTTCCGTCTTCCTTGCCAGACGTAAGACGAATCTTGGTTTTCAAAGAACATTCAGACTCTGAGCTTGTTGATTATTAAATAGTGACCTAGTTATCAGCTATTCTTAGAATGGTTAAAGTCACTAGTAATAAAGGTCGGTGAAGACTTGTAATGATTGTTGCTGCACGATCAGTTAGGTTGTCTTCCTGGCAGCACACTTAGAGATCTCAGTAGACTGTGCTCTTCCTTCCCTCTGGGCGGCTGCTTTGTTGGTCACACATTATCTGTGGGCTCTGTTCTCCTCTTTCTCCTTTTCCTCTCTCTCTATAACCTATGTCCAAGTTAAGTATCTTACCTTATTAATACCGTGCTATTGGTTAGGTGTATGTTTCTTTAGGTGTATGTTTCTTAGGTGTGTGTTTATTTCAACCCGTCCTCACACAAGACAGCACATATATGACTTAATGCTTAAAATAAATAATAAATAAATAAATAAATATGTTTATTCAGGAAAGGTACATACATAGAGAGATTTTACATAAGTGGATCAATTTATAGATAGAGCTAGTACATACAATGCCTAAAGCCACTATTACGCAATGCGTTTCGGGCAAGTCTAAAGTCTATATGTTGAATGTGATTTAGTACATATGTGATATATTCCCAGTTACCTTTTTTACCAAGGCCCAAACTCTTCCTCACGTACCAATTACGTCTCACAGTACCCGTCCATCAACGTAGATAGCAGAATAGTCGTGATTGGATCAATTATAACGAAATGTAACAACTCTTGTATATATCTCAAAAAAAAAAAAAAAAAAAAAAAATTGTAGTTTTCAGGACCCATATGGGTTGTGAAATTTACCTACTATTGTCCATGCTCCTAGAATATTACAGATCTGCTACATCCTATTGAAGGCTCGTAGTTTTGTTTTGAGAAATATTAGTTGTTCTTAGTAAATTATAATAAGCACTATAAATTATTACATAGAATACAGTGCTTCACCAATCAATATTAACACCATAGTCTGTGCTTTAAAAATATTTAAAGAATGTTTTGTAGGAACGCTAACAAAAAACGATGTTACGTTGGAATGTTTATGGGGCAACTACGGCAAACAAGATGGTATGGTGTCTACTATAGCAACTATAGGATGGGTATATTGTCCACTACCACCTGTTAGGTGGGTAAGGGGTCCAATACCACCCACAGGATGGGTATTGGGGGGTCACATCCACCCGCAGGATGGGTATGGGGATCA
>WNGS01005994.1:49986-76196 GCA_020271785.1 Procambarus virginalis
GTGTCTGATGCCCTGAAGCGCAATTTTGTAAGCTTCGGCACATATCTGGCAAAAATGAACCCCATACTCTCCGACCAAACCAAATTCCAAATGGGTACGCAAAAGACACTACAGCCGAAATTGAAAACGGAAGGTAGAGCCTATTGATTGAAACTGTGAACGCCAAGAAACCTGGACTCCACCTGCCAAAGTTATTGGGGAATACAACCATGGCTGGACTATGTGTATGGGAATGTCAAGACCCACAAGCCTAGAAACCCACTACGGCCAATCGTCAACCCAGATACCCCACACCCACATACGGCCATGGCTACAGTGACTCACACTTGCTTGCTAGACCTCCCTTATGTACCCTTGGTGTTTTCAGCCTAAATGTCTCCAAAGGAATTGTGTTGACCTTACTTGCGGGGAGCACGGACCACAGAGAGATAAGAGCCTCGTGGAATATGTAGAGGGTCGCTGTTTACCCACCAACGTAACTGTGGAGGAAACAATTGGGATCAGAGTTGGCACAGAGTGTATAGTGATCCTTCTTGTACTCCTCTTGACATATCAGAAAACATACTAAGAAAAGTTCTCCAAGCCGTGCACTAAGGAGGCACGCTTCTTGAGTCCAGATGGGCACATGTATAAGCAAGTAGATGGGGTTCGCCATGGGTTCTTCCCTAGGTGATCCGTGTTTGGGGAATGCTTCTCCTTGGGCACCATCGAGCAGAGGGGTCTTAGTTGACATGGACTTGAAACCCACCAAATACTGCAGGTATATTGACGACATTTGTGTGCAGGTACAGCTGATGTCAGACGGTTGCAGCAGCTGAAGGAGGCATTCGTGCAGAATTCTGTGTTTAAGTTTCACTTACAGCAGCGAGAATGATGTGGAAGCTGTTCTTTCTAGATGTAATAGTCATGGAAAGGATCGGAGGGCTTCCACACTGCAGTCTTACTAGACACAGGCAACCAAACATAGGACATAGTGCCTCAATGCCCATAGTCGACTGCCCCAGGACAGATTACAAGAGGGAGTGTTGCTAATGCTTACATCGACCGGGCTCTCAGTTATACCTCAGTATGGAAGCAAGTCGATGACCGTGAACTCCTGTAGGGTAAGGCAGGTCCTAGTCAAACACGGCTTCTCCAATGGGTTATGGTTTGAATAGGGAATCATAAATGAAAGTGGGTGAACCGGTATGCAGCCTCTAAAGAGCAAACTAACACAACACCTGTACCTCCTACTAGACTGTTTTACAGGAACTTCACGTTTTGACAGCTCATAAAACCGAAGGAAAGTTGTCCCGTGAAAGATATTTATTACATAGGACGTATCCCTGACCGGACATCAGACTCAGAATATACCAATCTGACAATTTCCTACAAGACCAAAAGAAAACGGAAAACACAGACTCATGAAACAACTACCCCAGGAACAGAAAAAAACTGGACGCCCGTGGAAGGAAACCAATGTCGTCTATGCCTTACAATGCCCACGTGGTCGGACTGTAAGCTCCCAAAGAACTCAGTATATAAGCACGACAACAACGCCTCTTTTCTGGGCGTTAACATCCACAAACAAACAGGGCTCTCACAAGGAACATATAATCTCTTTTCACAACCAGACCATCCACACCAGAGAAATCGTTAACAAACGAACACAGAAATCAATCGTGATAGATACCAGTGATAGCTGGAGATTTCGACATCTGCGAGGCACTACACATCAAAAGTCCACCACCAGCAATCAACAGCAACTTATTGCACACTATATTTCTATCCCACGTTCAAGACCCCCGATACCAACATAAGAAGCAGCAAGAAATGTAGGGGCCACATAGGCTTTCTTCAGTTACTTTCTTCCTTATGTTTCATACCCACCTCACCGAAACCAATAAAAAGCAAAAGTTATGTCAAATGTTTCATACACTATGTATCAAGCGTATCATAAGTGTAGTGTTAAGTCTAAACAAGTCTTTGAGAATGTAAGAAACCCTTTTGTAAGAGAATGAGAAGAGAATGTAAGAAACGCTTCTAGGTGTCAGACCAAAAATAAAATGAAAAATTAATTTTGGAGAATTCATTTTGGAGAGAATTAATTATATAATATATGTGTGTGTTGATTTGATGAATAAGAATGTCCTGCTTTTTATAATACTACAAAAACAATATATCAGAGGATACACTTAAGACAGTGATAACTAATAAGTAAATTTCAGTAACCTCGTGGCCTAATATTATATAAGTGAATCTTCACAGCACACCGTAAATATAGTGTATGATTACAATCACCTGAATATAGTGTATGATTACAATCACCTGAATATAGTGTATGATTACAATCACCTGAATATAGTGTATGATTACAATCACCTGAAAATAGTGTAATGCATCAAGTAGTTTTACTGAGTTTATTTTTTTCATAACAATCCTGAGTCACAGTGAAAGACACGTTTCGGTTATTTATTTTCAGATATGAATTTAAAACCTCGAATTATGGAGTGCTGTATTTAATATTTGTTGCGCATGTACAAAGCGCTTCCCGGTTTTAAATCAGTCTATCCGGTTGTCACACGCTTAAACAGCCGAGTATGACATAATTTTACTCACTATTCACAAGTACAGAGTTCCAGTGTTTTTCAGTAGTTGAGAGACAAATTTGGACCACATGTAAATCATTTAAATTAAATACTAGTTTCGATGAGCTTCCGAAGCAGGACTACCACTTTTGAGTAAAAAGAAACACTGGAGAAAACAGGGTAGAGCTAGTGGTAGGATGCATTTTACTCCAGGAACTGTGCATTGGATGTCCTTAATTAATAATGCAATGATTATTAAAGGGACTGGTCAGTTATGAGTCACATCCTCTCACTGAAAATGGGGGGTTACATGCGAAAAGATTAATAGTATCCCAAGCATGATTTTCAGTGCGGTTCTCTGCATTAAACTCAAAAGTGAATAACTATCTAAGGTGGTTTAATAATAATATTTAGAGGAAATGTACCTCAATATACTACTGTAATATTGAATAGTATATGGTAAATCAAAGGTTGTATATTGATCTCATGAGGAATCATTAGGTAACTATATTTTTATTATCTAATTCAAATAAAGAGTGACAGCTTAGCCGTAAATTGAGAGAAATGAAAATCAGTTGCCACACTCCACTGACGACGTATTCGTCAGACCAAATGTTGCAAGTGAAGGTGTGGAACTTAGCCCTCGCGTCACGTGGACCTGAGGGCTGGAAGGCTAATTGCATTGTGAGAACTCTTCTTTATAGTAACTACAGGTACATACTATACGGAATTCTTACTAAAGGATATATCTATCACTGCACAAATCTTCTACAGCTAATCAGGGCAATATATATTCCTATATAAATTACGGAATACAGCTAGAGAGTAAATGTACTGAATTTTGATGTTTATTCTCAGGCCTAATGCTACACCATCTAAATGTTATATGGATAGCGACACAGTAAAACAATTGAATAAAATAGTAGTGCCGGGCCAAGTGTCTGTTGATGGAACGGAACGATTCCGTCCTCCGTCTTGCTCAGTCGTTTAGTTAAAGGCTGGAGAATTTAAGTCTTTCCTTCCTTACCTCATACCATCCCTGATATCCTTAAAAAGCAAGAGTAACAGCAGTACATAGGAGGTAACCGGCAGACAAACCAATTAAGACCAATATCAAACTACCATACTTTCAAAAATATTAAAAAATTATCTACAAACAGCTCTACTCTACCTCTAAAATCGACATTTTAGCCCCTGTCAGTTTGCTTCCGCTCCCAAAAGAGTACCAACGATGCAATTTAGTCTCCTGTATAATTTAATCAGCCCTTGACAAAAATTGATTTCCGTTGGACTCCACATTGACCCTGAGAAAACGCCTTTGATACTGTAATCACAATTACCTCTTACGTAACTCCATCATTACGGGAATCCGAGGCCACATGGACTATATCCAATCCTCTCTTAATGATAGACACCAATGTGTAACCATCAATAATTTAAACCTTTCCCACTCTACCAATAACCGTTGGAGTGCCACAGGGCAGCATCTTGGGACCTCTCCTATTTCTTGTATACACCAATGATCTGCCTAATGTCTCTAACATTCTAAAACCATTTTTGTGAGTGATCTACCCTCTATCTACTCTAACCCCCAACCCACATACACCTAAATAATGTTGTTTAATAATGAACTAAAAAAGTCCACTTATGGATGTAAACCACAACTAACACTTAACATAAAAGACCTACTACTCTTATTTGGAGCAAATCTAAAATGCAATTCAGCTTCATAGATAATGTAAACATTAGCAATAAAAGATGGACAGGTTCTGGCCTATTCCTAGACAAGAGACTCAACTTCAACACCACATACAACACTAATTAGAAGAGTCTCTAAACAGTTGGATACTCTCCAAAATCAGATATTAGTACCTACTCTGCTCTCCTCTCTATATTATGCATTAATCTATTCCTATCTTAATTATTATCTGTCATGGTGTTCACCACTGCAAACCACCTCAAGCGCCCTCCATCATCACCAGCAACAAATCTCCTATAGAATAATATCAAATTCTGCTTTCAACCAACACTCAGCCCCCTTGTTTAACTCCCTAAACATGCTAAACATAATCTCACTCCACAAATTCTCTTGTGTCAATTACATTTACAGAACCCTGTTCTTAAATGCAAATCCTGCTCTGAAACTCGCCCTGGACAGATGTAATAGGACCCATTATCACCACACCAGAAATAAATATCTCTTTGATATCCCCAGAGTCAAATTTAATCTGTGTAAACACTCTATGCAAATAAAGGGACCCAGTCTATGGAACTCACTCTCTAATGAATTGAAAAGCTTTCCAACTTTTGCGTCATTCAAAAACAAAACTAAAAAGTACCTAATTTCATCTTCATAGTTTTTTACCTTTTGCTTTAAAATTGCACTGTATCTATTGCTACCCAATCTCCCAATTCTTATGTACCCAATCTGAACATCTTTACCATTAAGATTATTGCTGTCTTCTTATATGTGCTACCATTCTGTTGTATGGTGTCTATTATTCTTGTTTAAATTACCAATCAAATTAATGTAATCAATCAGAGCTTTAATATACCAATATGCTTTACTATACTTACTAATCTCTCTCATCTCATGTTTTTCTTGCAATGTATCTGTTATCATTTTATTAATTCTGCTAGAATTTACCTACTTAAAATTATCTGTTAGATTAAGGACCTCCCCGAAACGCTACGCTTACTAGTGGCTTTACAAGATTGTAAATACTATGCAATGTATTCTCTCAAACCCAATGTACCTTCTTGTATATAAATAAATAAATAAATAAGTAGTTCCTAGACACTGCCGATGTGTGCCGAAATAATGTGGCACTGTTCTCGGGATTGTGGGAGCGAATTAAATGACACTACGCAAGTTCCTTGCAATGGCGTTTTTCTCTCTTGCATGCTAATATGGCGTCGCTAGAAGGAATGGCATCGCCTTCCTCCCTGGCTGCGATACACATGCGCAGAACGCTTCAAAGTATTCACGAGCATAAATTATTTTACTTATTTGTAATTAATTAGAGAAGTAAGGAATAGTGACAAGTACTAATATCACTGATGAAAGTATCAAGGTGCAAAATAATTTTGCATAACGGAAGTCAGCTTATTAAGACTGCGTAAAATGAACGAAAGGAATATTATATAGAATTGTTTTACATTGCAATATTTTCCACTGTAGTTGTTAATTCACCTAAATGAGCAAGTTCAGTAAGCAGTAATATGCTATATAAATATATCAACTAAATAAACGATTATCCTTAATAAAGGAAAGTAATTAACTGGACTCTGTTTACATTCAACTAAATGTGGAGAGAATTTCATGTTTTAACATGCTGCTACCTCCCGGCGTCACAGAGACTGTAGGAAGGATTTGGGAAAATACTGTGTCGCAATAGAAACATTGATTGAATTAATTCTACAAATTAATAAAATTAGTAATTACTGTGGTTAATACAGTAATGATGTATTATTATACAAAAATGATGTATTTGTGTTGGATAATTTCCAACACTCAGAACCCTTCTGTAGAATTAATACAACCTTATTGAAAGCCATAAATATGGATAACAATGCATTCACTTGGTGGCCAAGGTGAATGAAAGGTTGCATCTACGGTAGTGTGGTATGCAGTTTATTGATAACAAAGTTCACACCTATGCTAGAAACCTCCCTTAAGCAGAGATCAATAAATCTCACTTTTCATTCATTAGAGCGACATACAGAAATACATTTTGCTTGATGTCTAAACTACACATATGAAAATGAAGAAACGCTGGCATTTCGGTCGGTCAAGGACCAAAATGCTGTTGGACCAGTTTTGGACAAGTAATGAAGAGAATTTTACTTATTTTTGGCCATCTAGGTCCTCTTTCCTCTCTGTCCCTTTCGTTATTAGATTCTTTCTCGCCTCCTCATCAGACTTCTTGCCGTTTTTTTTTACTTTATTATTTAACCTTTCTATTTTTATAACTTTTTCAAATTCATACCCATTTTCCTCTTTTGTTTTCTTGCATTTTTCCTACCCTAAATTCTAATCTTACCTTTACTTTACAAATTTCCTTTATTCTTGCCATTTCTCTTTTCTAACTTTTTTCCCCTTAGTCTTTACTTTCATCTTCGTCTTACCTTTTATCTATTTTGTCATCTTATTCTTACCTTTTATCTTATTCTTACCGTTTATCTTATTATTACCATTCCTCTGATTCTTATCTTCATCTTTCTCTTTCTTTCATTCCACCTTTCACCTCACATTGTTTCCTCGTATTTTTATCTCTTCTGCTTTCTTTCGATTACTTGACTTGATATTAGTCCAGGATGGACCGAAATGTCGTTGTTTCTTAATTTTCAGACCTGTGGTTTGGTCATCATATTTCAGCTATGTTATTGTGACTCGTCGTTTGCATGTATTTTGTATTACTGAATTCGCCGAAATGGCATTCTATTACATTACAAATGAGGCTGAAAGACCTAATGTAACCTAACCAGTCCAAACAATGCCACGCACACTATGTTAGAACTAATATTGTACCTAAATGGGCTACACTAGGCCTAAGACTGTTTAAGTTGGGTTTTAGTTTTGTCTACGAAATTAATAGGACAAAATTGTAACTTTTTTAGGGCTAACAGTACATTTTGGTACATTTAAACAAGTAGTGACTAAAGTATTATTGTTACGACCCTGGGTTCCTTAGTTGGAAACCAGAGGTCTAATTGAGCTCTAAATAATTACTTTACATTAATTGATAGGATTGCTAATGCGTTTTTGTTCCAATCATCCTTGCCAGACGTAAGACGAATCTTGTTTCTCGCAGAGTATTAAGACTCTGGGCTTGTTGATTATTAAATATTGAACTAGTTATCAGCTATGTTTAGAAATGATTGAAATAATTAGTAAAGTATGTCTGAGTAAACTTGGAATGATGGCTGCTGCACGATTAGCTAAGTATCTGGCCGGCAGCGATCAGAGTGAAGGAGGACAGAGAGGCTGCTTCTCTCTTTTCTGGACGGCTGTGCTTAGGTCAACACCTCTACTGTGTGGCTCTGCCTCCTCCTCTTCCTACTCCTCTCTTCCCTTACCCCATGCTGGAGTATTTCTCAGTTAAGTTATATTAAGGTATTGTGCTACTAGCTAGGCGTGTGTGTTAATTATTAAGTAGTGTGTAGCATAAGCCAGTGTTTTGGGCATCCCTAAGTGTTTGTGTTGTGACTAGGGTACCAGGTGGGGCTTAACTACCCCAGGCTGCTTCAAGTCTTCGAGTTTTTTCAAGTAGACTTTATCCTAGCTTGTCCCAAGTGTAAGCCTTGTATCCTGTCTATGTGGACCAAGGTAGTTAACATAAGAATGTGTGGTAAAGTAGTTATTGTTATTATAATAATGTATATGGGGGTTGTTAAGAGGGTTTAATAAATTAGTTTCTGAGGTGTATCCATTAATCCTGTTGCAGGGGTGTAGATGATTGTATTCTAGACAACAGATCTGTTTCTAAAACCTTGGAACATTAACAGGAACCTATGTTCCTTGGGGGACCGTGCCTATCTACTTCACTATTTTTTATACATCTTGATTCTAGCTGTTGGCCCTTCTCATTAATAATCTATACTCCCCATAACAAGTAAGCATAATTCATAACAATTATCAGTTTAGGAGACTTGGTTGTCAAATGTAAGACAAATTTTCACAAGTGGATATAAACTAGGTGTTACAAACAGAAACTAAACAAAAACTAAATAATAAATTTCAGTTGGATAAATTTAGATTTAAAATATATATTGGGGAACACTGACCGGGAAATATTGGGGAACACTGACCAGGAAATATTGGGGAACACTGACCAGGAAATATTGGGGAACACTGACCAGGAAATATTGGGGAACACTGACCAGGAAATATTGGGGAACACTGACCAGGAAATATTGGGGAACACTGACCAGGAAATATTGGAGAACACTGGCCAGGAACTTTGGATTCATTATTATGGAACAAGTTACCATGTAATGACAGACAGACACACACGCACCCGATAGTTTGAAGGTATTGTTAGACTAATATATGAACGGGAGGCACTGGAAATAAATAGTGCCAGCCTAGCATGGTCATTCATTTTTATCGAGCCCAGGACTTTTCGGTTGTAAACCAACTATGCAGACCACTCCGCTACAGATGTATTAATCAGATGGTATTGTCTGGTATAATTTCTCATTATACTCACGTGAATCCTTTATTATGTAGCTCGAGGCCAACAGCGCCGGTACCTGTGGAATATATTCCACTCTTTAATAAATTAATCATTAATTAAATAATAAGTCATTGATGTAAGAGACAAGAATATTATTATGAAGTAAGAGACAAGAATAATATAACTAGGCTTGTTATTATATTGTTTTAATATTATTACTAGTTATATAAGTAGTGTTTATTTCATTATGCACGTGTAATATTTTACAGCAACACGAATTTTCACTTAAAATATCCATATTTGTATTTAATATTGTTACGACTCTGGGTTCTTTAGAGGGAAACCAGAGGTCAAAATTGAGCTTATTAACGACAATATATGGCAGGGCACGCATAGAGAGTTGAAGCTGTTTGTAATCTTCCCTGCCAGTCGTAAGATTAGTCTTGTCTCTCGAAGAGTATTTAAAGATTGAGCTTGGGATAGATTATTAAATAATAAAATAGGCACCAACTATGTTTACTAATACTGTCTAATCATTTGTAAAGTAAACCTGAGTAAATTTAGTATCGGGCACCGGTATGATTAGTTGAACAGTCTGCCGGCAGCATAGCTTTCGGAGAGGGAGACGAGAGACTCGCGGTCCTTCTCGGCTGACCGGTTGTGGTGAAAGGAAGTGCCTCTCCCTCGTCTTATTTATTTATTTCTGTATCTTCGTCTGGTTAAGTTTTCTTTGCTATTTTTATGGTTATATTGTGACATACCTATCGTTCTATGTGTAGAGTAGTATACCTGGGGTGTAGTAAGTGTTATTTAAGTTTTATATTACCTGCTATGCTAACGGGGTCTCAGTGTAACCACGTGGTCCCCTACCCTAAGCTGACTCCAGTGTGTTATAGTAGAGCTTTACCCTAGCTTGTTTCCAGTGTAAACCTTGTATCCTGCTTATGTGGACCAAGGCTTTTAACGTAAGATTGTGTGGTAAAGTTAGTATTAAATTGTTATTGGTGTGATTGTGTATGGGGGGTGTTAAGGGGTTAATAAATAAGTAAGTTTGAACAGAGTATCCCTTGTTCCTGTGTGGGAGTACAATAATCTATTCCTAGACTAACTGAGTTTAGTAGCAAGCATTTATTATGGTGGATATTTTACTTTGGGGGCCGGGCCTTTTGTTTCTCCCATATCTTGATACCTCTAGTCTACTTACCCTTACCCCTTAATAGTACCAGTTCCCCATAGCAAGCCCACTATTGTTCATAACAAATATTAAGCTGTTTTATTGGCTAATAAAAGTGCAAATGGTATCTGAATCTTTGTTGTCTATAGATAGTAGTATAAGTAGTCACATACTTGACTTTGAAATGTAAGGAAAAACGATAGTTTTCAAATGTGTGAAACACTTATAATAGCTGCATATTTGTCATTTATTATTGGGTAAATTCCCATTTCGTGTCTTATATATCTTTTCTAAACCAAATCAAGTGCACGTTTAAATAATCATCATATATTATATTTCTTAATCTCCATTATTTTTATACCTGCCCTGAAATATGTCACTTCAGGATAGGTATAAACCAACTACTGTTTATTATATCACGAGAAGCTAGTCAATACACTTGTTAAATTAAGAGCACACAAAATTTGTAAGAGGAATTTTTATATTATTAAAATCATAATCTTAAAACTATTGGTTTTAAAATAGCTTAGAAAAATATAGTGAAAAACAGGAAATATTGTCACTGAAAATTTTATTGGATTAGGCTACTATCTAGGAGGCCTAGGAATACATTGTAATATCAGGTGTTTCAATGTAGATAGCAAATACATCAGTAATAAGATAATTTAATACTGTAGTTAGATTGTTTGGATGTTGCAATGAATAGAGAAAATAGGACTGTTACATTAAATAGATAATAACAAATACACAACAGAAAAATATATTTGAAATGAAAAATGTAGTCATGCATTGTATTTAAAAAAAAAAAGATTCATAGTGACAAAACTGGAGTTTATGTAAATGTTTCGGTTGTATATTGGCTTGTGGACCATTTAAGCTTTGCACACACTTGATAATAATGCGACCCCTTGCATGCTGAAGTGATTTCATGAAATATCTGTGCACAGTAAATACCAGGAGTGTTGTCGGATTTTGGGTGCAAGTAGGTATCACAATTTCCCAACACTTTTAGACAATCGCTGGCTAAGTGGTTACAGCACTGGACTGCCAGGGGTATGGAGACCCTGCCTAACTGGGTTCGAATCCTTTAGAGGATCAGAGTATATATGTGAGGAAACACAAGTATCATTTGTGTGAGAAGACTTGAATGGGCCCCAAGTTATATATATATATATATATATATATATATATATATATATATATATATATATTATATATATATATATACATATATGTATATATATATATATATGTATATATATTTGTATATATATTTGTATATATATTTGTAACAAAGTTCAAATAAAGCAAATATATATGTGTACATACAAAAGAATGGGGGTGGTAGGAGAAGAAAATATTAGTGTTCAGTGAGAAACCACAGGTCTCTGAATACGTTTTATTTTCTTCTCCGAGGCTATGGGTCCCCACATTGGCACCAGAGGTGGTACCCTCACAAACTTATATATATATATATATATATATATATATATATATATATATATATATATATATATATATATATTGTGACGGTAACGAGTTGGAAATGGTGGTCGGCAGTCTTCCAACTAGCAGGTGTCAGTGCTGGGCCACATATTAAATATTAAAAAAAAGAAAAGAAAAAAAAGAGAAAAAAAAAGAATGACTGCGTGATTGGTAATCTGTGGTAAGGTAAGAAACATAAAACACAATAATAAACAATGTACTTTAATAACAATAAAAAACACAAATTGAAATAAATGCAAAATCTTGGCTTAATGGTAAAAAAAATGTCAAGTGGAAAAATAAATAAACATGAAAATAGATTACGTTAATGGGGGAGGAGAATTGACATACAAAGGTAAATAAAATATGAATGCTGGAATATATGCACTATCTATAAACCTCTATTTGACCACACAAGGTGAGTCACTTAGGTGTTCATAGGATGAGAGCACAAGATATTCTGGCTGGCAGAAACGCATGGGACTCCAACAATAACTGGCGACGACTTGTGATTGGCGAGGAACCGGAGTGGCGTGTTGGTTGGCGGCCAATGAGAAAGCTAGATGGCCGCAAGTCGCTACTTAGGCAGTTGAAGGGTTCGGCGCGTCGACCAGGTATACAGCAGATGCTGGAGTGGGGGGAGGAGGGAGTTGAGGTGCGTGTGGCTGTCTTGATATATACGTTTAGCCACTACAAAACGTATCTTGTATATTGTTGAGGACGTGACGAAATACGAAAATAGCAGGCTAAATCTCTGATAAGAGATTATCGTCACAATATATATATATATATATATATATATATATATATATATATATATATATATATATATATATATATATATATATATAACTGAAAACTCACACCCCAGAAGTGACTCGAACCCATACTGCCAGGAGAACTTTACAACTGGTGTACAGGGCACCTAACTGGACAAAAGCTGATGGTAGCCGAGGCTATTTGCCGATCAGCCCGCGGCACTCAAATGGTAATCTTGGGCATAGCATTTTATCAAATCACTTCATTCTCTGGGGCACATGTGAGGAACACAAATGCGAACAAGCCTGAATGGTCCCCGGGCATACATGCAACTGAAAACTCACACCCCAGAAGTGACTCGAACCCATACTGCCAGGAACACTTTGCAACTGGTGTACAGGGCACCTAATCCACTCGACCATCACGACCGGACAAAAGCTGATGGTAGCCGAGGCCATTCAGGTTCGCATATATATATATATATATATATATATATATATATATATATATATATATATATATATATATATATATATATATATATATATGCAAACAAGCCTGAATGGTCCCCAGGACTAGATACAACTGAAAACTCACACCCCAGAAGTGACTCGAACCCATACTCCCAGGAGCAACGCAACTGGTATGTACAGGGACGCCTTAAACCACTTGACCATCACGACCGGACAAAAGGAAGTGATAGCCGAGGCTATATGAGCCACTTCCCCGCCGGCACTCGGATGGTAATCTTGGGCATAGCATTTTATCAAATCACCTCATTTTTTGGGGCAACACATGAGGAACACAAATGCAAACAAGCCTGAATGGTCCCTAGGACTAGATACAACTGAAAACTCACACCGCAGAAGTGACTCGAACCCATACTCCCAGGAGCAACGCAACTGGTATGTACAGGGACGCCTTAAACCACTTGACCATCACGACCGGACAAAAGGAAGTGATAGCCGAGGCTATATGAGCCACTTCCCCGCCGGCACTCGGATGGTAATCTTGGGCATAGCATTTTATCAAATCACCTCATTTTTTGGGGCAACACATGAGGAACACAAATGCAAACAAGCCTGAATGGTCCCCAGGACTAGATACAACTGAAAACTCACACCCCAGAAGTGACTCGAACCCATACTCCCAGGAGCAACGCAACTGGTATGTACAGGGACGCCTTAAACCACTTGACCATCACGACCGGACAAAAGGAAGTGATAGCCGAGGCTATATGAGCCACTTCCCCGCCGGCACTCGGATGGTAATCTTGGGCATAGCATTCAGTTGTATCTAGTCCTGGGGACCATTCAGGCTTGTTTGCATTTGTGTTCCTCATGTGTTGCCCCAAAAAATGAGGTGATTTGATAAAATGCTATGCCCAAGATTACCATCCGAGTGCCGGCGGGGAAGTGGCTCATATAGCCTCGGCTATCACTTCCTTTTGTCCGGTCGTGATGGTCAAGTGGTTTAAGGCGTCCCTGTACATACCAGTTGCGTTGCTCCTGGGAGTATGGGTTCGAGTCNGGTATGGGGACAACAGCCAAATTCCTAGAAAAAAGGGGAATTCATTTGGCTGATAATATCACAACAGATAACCTTTCCAATATTGGAATCCTTATGGGATCAGATGTCTACCATAAGTTTATCAAAGGAAAGGAATACAAACACGGTATGAACGTGTTACCATCTGCAGGTGGCTATTTGCTAACAGGCCCTGTATTACGGCTAAACCAACCCGCACCTGTAGAACACCAACATGCCAACCCAGTAATGGTTGCATGACTAGGAGACCAGTCTCCACTGCAACTCAGAGACATGTCCGAGGAAGAGCTTGATCCCCCTGTACACAAGTTATGGGACCTGGCAACTCTCGGCATTGTCCCTGAACAACCTAGCCCAGATGATGACTGGACTTACAAACAATACCTGGACTCAGTTATATACAGAGATAATCAATACTGGGTCAGGCTACCATGGAAGCTGAATCACCCTCAGCTACCCGTCAACCATTTTATGGCACAAAACCAATTGAGATCACAGGTGTTGCGCTTACAAAGACAACCTGAGAACTTGAAGTTGTACCATGAAATAATACAGAAGCAACTCGATGACAAATTTATCGAAGTTGTTACAAATGATAACCCAAAGGAAGGTCACTACTTACCACATCATTGTGTACAGAAGAATTCTGCAACTACCCCATTACGGATAGTATTTAATTGCAGTGCTAAAATGAGGCCGAGTAGTGTTTCGTTAAACGACTGTCTTCAAACTGGCCCTAGCCTAACACAAAGGCTTTACGACGTGCTGTTAAAGTTCCGTATTGGGACTTATGCATATACGGCCGACATCAGCAAGGCATTCCTTAGGGTAGGTCTTCAAGAAGAAGACCGGAACTACACAAAGTTCCTATGGATTAAGGATCCTAACGATCCGAACAGTGAATTAATCACTTACCGTTTGCCTCTGTCCTTTTTGGCGCCACGTCATCTCCTTTCTGCTCCAAGCTACCTTGGATACGCACTTGAAGAAGTCCAATAGCCCAAACAAGACGGAAATTAGCAAAAACCTGTATGTGGATAATTTTCAAGGTACAACCAACAGTGAAAGTAAACTGTTGGACATATACCATGAGGCCAATCGAGAATTAATGGGAGCCAATATGCCTCTCCAATCTTGGGTCTCTAACAATGAAAAATTAAATCAACTGATCTCAACTGAATTTCCCGATTACCAGGTACCCGAGATGACAAAGGTACTAGGTGTCGAATGGAACACGACAACAGATCAGTTGACAATCAAGTCAGTGGAGCCTGATACCACTAACTTAACAATGAGAAAATTACTATCACAAGTCAGCAAACCCTTCGACCCATTAGGACTATTAAGCCCAGTACTGATTAATGGGAAGTTGATAATACAGGAATGTTGGCAACAAAAGATAGGCTGGGATGATCTTCTAACACCTGCTCTACAAGAAAAATGGCAAGGTTTAGTAAAAGATTTAAGTACCCTAGAGTCTGTCAAGTTCCCCAGGAACACAGTAGTAAATGAAAAGGAACCAATTAAGCTACATGTATTCTGTGATGCCTCAGGAAAGGCTTATGGAACAGTAGCTTACCTGGTCACAAATGGGCAAGCCAATTTGCTCACATCAAAGGCCAGAGTGGCACCTTTAAAGAAAAGATCACTGCCACAACTGGAATTAACAGCCTTACTGTTAGGAGTAAGATTGGCTCATTATTTGATCAAGGCCTTACGCCACATCCACTTTAAAGAAACAGTAGTTTGGTCAGATAATGAGGCAGTACTACAGTGGGTTAAGAACAATAACAGTAAGAATCCTTACGTGAGTAACCGCGTTAAGGAAATACGAGAGTTGTCAGCAGGGTATAAACTAAGATATGTACCCACAAAAGAGAATCCAGCTGACTATCTCTCCCGAGGACTGACTTTACGGCAATTAACAAAGGCAGAGATGTGGTTCAATGGACCTCAGTGGCTAATCAGCGACCAGTGGCCTGAACAAAAGCCACAAGTCATTGTGACCAATGTTACTGTTCCCACTGAGAACCCAGAACCACCTCGGACTTTGGTAATTGATCCTACTCGGTACTCTGAACTGAACAAACTTATAGGTGTCACCCAAGTAGTGTTTGATTTTCTAAAGAAAATAGGAATCAAGCATAAATTCCCTAATGCCCTAAGGTATTGGGTCAAAAGAGCTCAGATCGACACATTCGGGACAGAATTTGACAATGTTCCAAAGAAGCTACAACGTGATCTGGGTCTCTGGTTAGACACTGACAATTATAACATAATCAGATGCGGAGGCCGCTTACAGCACGCTGACATAGATTTGGAAGCAAAAAATCCAATATTGCTCCCTCGTCACCACATAGTAAGCAAACTAATTGTGTTACATATACACAAATACTGCACTCTGCATGGTGGGGTATTAGATACTCTCACAGACTTAAGACAACAGTACTGGCTACCCCAAGGTAGACAGACAGTAAAATCAATAATCAAATCCTGTGTTGTTTGCCGGAGATACGATGCCAGAGTGTGTCCATATCCTGGCCCTCCTCCACTTCCGAAGGAGCGAGTCGTACATATTCGTCCCTTTGAGACTACAGGAGTAGATTTCACAGGAGCACTAACACTTACAGGCACTAAAGACAAGAAACCAGTAAAAGCTTACATCTGTCTTTTTACTTGTGCCACAACAAGGGCAGTCCATCTAGAAGTGACTCCCGATATGAGTGCCGAAGCATTCTTACAGGCTTTCCGCAGGTTTGCTTCACGTAGATCCTGTCCTAAGTTAATGATCTCAGACAATGGGTCCAACTTAGTGGCAGGAGAAGCATGTCTGAGGAAAATCTGGACACATCCAAAGGTACGCACAGCCCTAAATCAACGGCAGTGCCATTGGAAATTCATACCTCCCAGAGCACCATGGCACGGAGGCTTCTATGAACGCATGGTTGGTACGGTAAAACGTTCTCTACGGAAAACCCTACACCGCCAAAAGATTGACCTGCAGGAGCTTCAAACAGTAGTCATAGAGATAGAAGCACGAGTCAATAACCGACCACTTACCTACCTCTCTGATGATGTTTTGCAGCGTGAACCATTAAGTCCAGCTCATTTGATGTATGGTAGACCTCTCAAAACACTTGTGTCCCTTACGGACGAGGAACCAGAGGATCCTTCATATGTCCAAGAGAGTGATTTGGTTCAACGTTTCAAACATCTATCAAGGGTGATAAGTCGGTGGAATGACGTATGGACTCGAGAATACCTTACAGCTCTGAGAGAGTATCATTACGGGGCAAACAACCCCTACAACAGAATTAACTTGAACCCTGGTGACATAGTTCTGGTGGATAGTGATGGACCACGCTCAGAGTGGCCTTTAGGTCAAATAGTCTCTGTTCATCCAGACAGCCAGGGCATCTTGAGAATAGTGAAAGTGAAATGCCGAGGCAACACTACTCTCAAAACTTTAGAGAAATTAGTTCCTTTAGAACTGGCCAGGAACGAAGACGTACAGCGACTTCCAGCACCCGATACGCCAGTACGGGACATACGTCCCCAAAGGACTGCAGCTCAACAATGTAAACTCAAATTAAAGCAGCATTATAATTCTGTAGGAGAAGAATAAAGTGATCGCAGTCCTTACCGGGACTTCGACCCGTGTTCTTCCCCCCCGGAATTATGTCGGGAAACCGACACACAAATAGTATAGTCTTCCCTTAACAGTATCCTCTTAAAATTAGAGAATGGGAGACTCCGTGACGTCATCGACGTCGCCGCAGTATTTACATTATTAAACCACTGTTCATACATCAGTTTAATGTCTAAATTGAATAAAAAAGTGTTCAATAAGACTGAATATAATTATTAACACTAAAATATAGCTTGATTCCCTTGTTAACGTAAATTTAAATTAGAAGTAGAAAAAATATTGGAACAAGGGAGGCTGAGCGTCTCTTACAGACGCCACGCACACACGAAAACAATAACAGAGCAGCCTTACGCTGCCCATGGCTCCAGAGTTGGTTTAACACCTAGACACCTATTTACGTGTCAACAACCAACAACACAGCCTATCAACATCACAGCAACGAACGTATCCGGCTTACCAAGTATTTGTTTATTATTCTAGTGCACTGCTTAATATTCAAGGGTATAAGTCGTTATGATATATGAACAACACCAACACCATGTACGTGTACCCCATTTTTACAGCCCTCACATACCATGTTATACCTGTATTGATATGTTTAGGGAAATGTACTAACTCCTTGCATCCCAAACAGGTAAATTGTGACTTGGAACAGCAAGTAGCTGAGCAGTAGAACTATGTACATGTACCTAGCTGTTGCCAGCCTTGAAGGCCTCCACAGCCGCCATTGGCACCATGAGGCACAGGGCCACACCCACATAGATGCTAACATGACACAGCTTTAGCAGGCCCTTACTACAGGCTCAGATAAGGCCATTCTAGTTATTGTAGTAGTAGTATTCATAACTAGTAATAATTGTTGAAATAATAGTAGATTAGACCACCATATGTGGTATGACAAAATAATATAATTAAACTTAGGTAAACAATTTGTAGTTTAAGAAGGAGCCATTACAAAGTGGTTTAAGCTACAAATTGTCCCCCCCAATTTGTGTGAGATTAATTTCAGGCAGTTTTAACAAGTACATACAGTCCACTCAATTTCTTACCTACTAAGAAAAAATAAGATAAACTTTAATTTATTGAAGTCAATTAAAAGGAGATATACTGCCTGGAGTTTTTACCACATGAATAGCTCGTAAGTGGTGACCCTTTTGAGCCATTACCAGTATCAAGAGCTGATACTGGAGATCTGTGGAGGTGCAACTGCACCCTGCGTGACGGGAGATGTCTCCCGTGTGTGCTCTGCCTGTGTACTCACCTATTTGTGCTTGTGGGGGTTGAGCTTTGGCTCTTTGGTCCCGCCTCTCAACTGTAAACACATACACACTCAACTGTGTGTGTCTGTTGAGAGGGTGATTGATTGATGAAGATTAAGCCACCCAAGAGGTGGCACGGGCATGAATAGCCCGTAAGTGGTGGCCCTTTTGAGCCATTACCAGTATCAAAAGATGATACTGGAGATCTGTGGAGGCGCAACTGCACCCTGCGTGACGGGAGATGTCTCCCGGACCAAATGGTGGTGTGTTGAGAGGGGTTGATTGATTGATTAAGATTAAGCCACCCAAGAGGTGGCACGGGCATGAATAGCCCGTAAAGAGAGGGGTGTGAGACCCCCATTTAAATCTTCCCAGTTGACAGAGTTGCCGGAAGTCGTGAGAGGAGAGTTGCCGATGATCTCCAGAATATTTATTCCATATATACCAGTGCATGTACTATTACTTATACATATCTGTTCTTGTAGCTTTTCATTAGAAAATGTCATACATTTTTTACTGATTTGTTTAAGTGTGCCTCCATATTATCTCTACAAGCATACATGAGTGATATTGTAACTCCACCTAGTGAACAATAAGATTTTATATGGAAACTTCCTAGTGGCAGGTGGTGCTAGAGCACCACAGACATTTTATAAAAGTGTACCCTAGGCTGATGGTCCTGTTTCAGCACTTTAAGTGCAGCAACACTTGGTTATCAGGCAACATAGTGCATTCCCACTGAACTGCATTGCTGGGGTGCAGAGGTATTAACCCAGCTGGCGACCATGTTAGACAGAAAAACGCAAGTGTGTGAAAGAGAGACCTGCAACCCTGTTGTTTGGCAGGCAAGACTCAGAGGAAGTGTTGTTGAAGGTAAGCCTGAGTCTTCCTTCACTCCTCCGTGGAGCAAGGCCGGAACTGCTGGTAGCAGTTTCCCCTATGGTTGACAGAAGAGCACTAAGTGTGAAACAATGACAACCCGGTGGTGGGAGCCTAGACTTGCGGTGGTTGGCAGTAAATGATCCTCTCCTTAGGGACCAAGTGACTCTGGTGAGTTACGTGAGCCAGAAAGACTGACTATTCTGTCCCTTGAACCCCTAGCAGCCTCCTTGCTAGCACAGTCGCAGCCCATCCCCCTTAACAATATATATATATATATATATATATATATATATATATATATATATATATATATATATATATATATATATATATATATATATGTTATTAAATATGACCGAAAAAGTAAGATTAATAATTCTAACACGAATTTTCTCAATTTTCCTTATGTTTGTTTTTACTGATGACGGTAAATTAAAAATCAATTCTCCAAAATTCATTCTTTATTTCTTAGTCTGACGCGACACTTGAGCGCGTTTCGTAAAACTTATTACATTTTCAAAGACTTTAGTTACACACACACAGAACAACTATAACTGAACAGAGTTTAAATACCTGCATTTGGGTGAGGTGACATGTTACAATGGTTTGGGGTGAGGTGAGAACAAACACAGAACACGAAACAATGGGTATAAGGGAAGAATAGATCTGTAACTGCAGAAGGCCTATTGGCCCGTATTTCTTGATGTTTCTATATTGGAGCGGAGTCTTGAAGTGGGTAGAATATAGTAGTGCGTTAATTGGCTGTTGATTGCTGGTGTTGACTTCTTGATGTGTAGTGCCTCGCAGATGTCAAGCCGCCTGTTGTCGCTGTATCTATCAATGATTTCTGTGTTGTTTGTTAAGATTTCTCTGGTGATGGTTTGGTTGTGGGAAGAGATTATATGTTCCTTGATAGAGCCCTGTTGCTTATGCATCGTTAATCGCCTGGAAAGAGATGTTGTTGTCTTGCCTATATATTGAGTTCTTTGGGGCTTACAGTCCCCAAGTGGGCATTTGAAGGCATAGACGACATTGGTCTCTTTCAAAGCGTTCTGCTTTGTGTCTGGAGAGTTTCTCATGAGTAGGTTGGCAGTTGTCTTGGTTTTATAGTAAATCGTCAATTGTATCTTCTGATTTTTGTCTGTAGGGATAACGTTTCTATTAACAATATCTTTCAGGACCCCTTCCTCCGTTTTATGAGCTGTGGAGAAGAAGTTCCTGTAAAATAGTCTAATAGGGGGTATAGGTGTTGTGTTAGTTGTATCTTCAGAGGTTGCATGGCGTTTCACTTTCCTTCTTATGATGTCTTCAATGAAACCATTGGAGAAGCCGTTGTTGACTAGGACCTGCCTTACTCTACAGAGTTCTTCGTCGACTTGCTTCCATTCTGAGCTGTGGCTGAGAGCACGGTCGACATAAGCGTTAACAACACTCCTCTTGTACCTATCTGGGCAGTCACTGTTGGCATTTAGGCACATTCCTATGTTTGTTTCCTTAGTGTAGACTGTAGTGTGGAAACCTCCGCTCCTTTCCATGACTGTTACATCTAGAAAGGGCAGCTTCCCATCCTTCTCCAAAACTCTGGAGAGTTCCTTGTCCGAAACTCTGGTAGGAATCACACTCAGTCTCACTCAGTAGGAATCATATATATATATATATATATATATATATATATATATATATATATATATATATATATATATATATATATATATATATATATATATTTATTTATTGAAAAATTAACTCACCAAAATTCATTCTTTACATTTTTATTTTTTGTCTGATGCCTGAACGCATTTTGTAAGCTTCGAATATCTGGCAAAAATGAACCTCATACTCTCCGACCAAACTAAATTCCAAAGGGTAGCAAAAGACACTACAGCCGAATTGAAAACGAAGGTAAGCCTATTGATTGAAACTGTGAACGCCAAGAAATCTGGACTCCACCTGCCAAAGGTTATTGGGGAATACAAACCTGGCTATGTGTATGGGAATGTCAAGACCCACAAGCCTAGAAACCCACTTCGGCCAATCATCAACCAGATACCCACACCCACATACAGACTGGCTAAGTGACTCACTTGCTTGCTGACTCCTTATGTACCTTGTGTTTTCAGCCTAAAGTCTCCAAAGGAATTTGTTGACTTACTGCGGGGAGCACGGACCACAGAGATAAGAGCCTCGTGGAATGTAGAGTCGCTGTTTACCAACGTACCTGTGGATGAAACAATTGGGATGATAGTGCACAGAGTGTATAGTGATCCTTCTTGTACTCCTCTTGACATATCAGAAAACATACTAAGAAAGCTACTCCAAGCCTGCACTAAAGAGGCACCCTTCTTGAGTCCAGATGGGCACATGTATAAGCAAGTAGATGGGGTCGCCATGGGTTCTTCCCTAGGTGTCCTGTTTGCGAACTTCTACATGGGCACCATCGAGCAGAGGGTCTTAGTTGACATGGACTTGAAACCCACCAAATACTGCAGGTATATTGACGACATTTGTGCGCAGGTACCTGATGTCAGACGTCTGCAGCAGCTGAAGGAGGCATTCGTGCAGAATTCTGTGTTAAGTTTCACTTACAAGATGGAGAATGATGGGAAGCTGTTCTTTCTAGATGTAACAGTCATGGAAAGGATAGGAGGCTTCCACACTGCAGTTTATACTAAGGAACCAAACATAGGAATGTGCCTCAATGCCAATAGTGACTGCCCAGACAGATACAAGAGGAGTGTTGTCAATGCTTACATCGACCGGGCTCTCAGTTATACCTCAGTATGGAAGCAAGTCGATGAAGAACTCTGTAGGGTAAGGCAGGTCCTAGTCAACAATGGCTTCTCTAATGGTTATGTTGAAGACATCATAAAATGAAAGGTGAAACGGTATGCAACCTCTGAAGAGGCAACTAACACAACACCTGTAACCTCTATTAGACTGTTTTACAGGAACTTCTTTTTGACAGCTCATAAAACGAAGGAAAGTGTCCTGAAAGATATTATTAATAGGAACGTTATCCCTACCGACAAAAATCAGAATATACAATTGACAATTTACTGCAAGACCAAAGAAACGGAAAACATACTCATGAAAAACTACCCAGAAACCAAACTGAACGCCCTGAAGGAAACCAATGTCGTCTATGCCTTTATATGCCCACTTGGGGACTGTAAGCTCCAAAGAACTCAGTATATAGGCAAGACAACAACATCTCTTTCTGGGCGTTTAACAATCCACAAACAACAGGGCTCCATCAAGGAACATATAATCTCTTTTCACAACCAGACCATCACCAGAGAAATCTTAACAAACAACACAGAAATCATCGATAGATACAGTGATAGCTGGAGATTCGACATCTGCGAGGCACTACACATCAAAAAGTCAACACCAGCAATCAACAGCCAATTATTGCACAACTATATTCTACCCACTTCAAGACCCCGAACCAACATAGAAGCAGCAAGAAAATGTATGGGCCAATAGGCTTTCTTCAGTTACTTTCTTCCTTATGTTTTCATACCCACCTCACCGAAACCGTTTTGTATTATATAACCTCACTCATTTTATATATATACAACGCCTATAAGCAGTATGTATGTTAAGTCTAAACAAGTCTTTGAGAATGTAAGAAACCCTTTTGTAAGAGAATGAGAAGAGAATGTAAGAAACGCTTCTAGGTGTCAGACCAAAATAAAAATGAAAAATTAATTTTGGAGAATTCATTTTGGAGAATTAATTATATATATATATGTGTGTGTGATTTTATGAATAAAATGTTTGCTTTTTATAATACTACAAAAACAATATATCAGAGGATACACTTAAGACAGTGATAATAAATAAGTAAATTTCAGTAACCTCGTGGCCTAATATTATATAAGTGAATCTTCACAGCACACCGTAAATATAGTGTATGATTACAATCACCTGAATATAGTGTATGATTACAATCACCTGAATATAGTGTATGATTACAATCACCTGAATATAGTGTATGATTACAATCACCTGAATATAGTGTATGATTACAATCACCTGAATATAGTGTATGATTACAATCACCTGAAAATAGTGTAATGCATCAGTTATTTAATGAGTTATTTTTTCATAACAATTCTGAGTAATGAAAGACACTTTCTGTTAATTTAATTTCATAATATGAATTAAAACTCCAATTATTGAGCTGGATTTAATATTTGTTCATGTAAAAGGCTTCCCGTTTAATCAGATATCGTTGTCACACGCTTAAACAGCCGAGTATGACATAATTTTACTCACTATTCACAAGTACAGAGTTCCAGTGTTTTCAGTGTGGGAAAATTTGACTCATGTAAATCATTTAAATTAATACTATTTTCGATAGCTTCCGAAGGACTACCACTTTTTGAGAAAAAGTGGAAAACAGGGTAGAGCTAGTGGTAGGATATTTTACTCCAGGAACTAGTGTCATATGGATGTTCTTAATTAATAATGCATTGATTATTAAAGGGACTGTATTATGAGTCAAATCCTCTCACTGAAAATGGGGGGTTAGATGCGAAAAGATTAATATATCCCAAGCATGATTTCAGTGCTGGTTCATCACTGAATTAAATAAAAGTGAATAAATATTAAAGGGATTTAATAATAATTATTAGAGGAAAATGTACCTCAATATACTACTGTAATATTGAATAGTATATGGTAAATCAAAGGGTTGGTATAATTGATCTCATGAGGAAATCATTAAGGTAACTATATTTGTTAGTTATCTAATTCAAATAAGAGTGACAGCTTAGCTGTAAATTGAGAGAAATGAAATCAGTTGCCACACTCCACTGACGACGTATTGCGTCAGACAAATTGTTGCAAGTGAAGGTGTGGAAACTTAGCACCTCGCGTCACGTGGACCTGAGGGCTGGAAGGTAATTGCATTGTAGAAATCTTCTACTTAAGTAACTACAGGTACATACTATACGGAATTCTTACTAAAGGATATATCTATCACTGCAGAAATCTTCTACAGCTATCATGGCAATATATATTCCTATATAAATTACGGAATACAGCTAGAGAGTAAATGTACTGAATTTTGATGTTAATTTCTCAGCCTAATGACAACCATCTAAATGTTATATGTGAGCACAGTAAAACAATTAGAATAAATATAGTTGCCAGGCCAAGTGTCTGTTGATGGAAGGAACGATTCCAGTCCTCCGTCTTGCTCAGTCGTTAATTAAAGGCTGGAGAATTAAGTCTTTCCTTCCTTACCTTCATACCATCCCTGATATCCTTAAAAAAGCAAGAGTAACGCCAGTTCATAAAGGAGGTAATCCGGCAGACATAAACAATTATAGACCAATATCAAACCTACCCATACTTTCAAAAATATTAAAAAAATTATCTACAAACAGCTCTACTCCTATCTCGTAAAATTCGACATTTTTAGCCGCTGTCAGTTTGGCTTCCGCTCCCAAAAGAGTACTAACGATGCAATTTTTAGTCTCCTTGATATAATTTAATCAGCCCTTGACAAAAATGAGTTTCCGGTTGGACTCTACATTGACCTGAGAAACGCCTTTGATACTGTTAATCACAATTACCTCTTACGTAAACTCCATCATTACGGAATCCGAGGCCATGCACTGGACTATATCCAATCCTCTCTTAATGATAGACACCAATGTGTAACCATCAATAATTTAACCTTTCCCACTCTACCAATAACCGTTGGAGTGCCACAGGGCAGCATCTTGGGACCTCTCCTATTTCTTGTATACATCAATGATCTGCCTAATGTCTCTAACATTCTAAAACCTATTTTGTTTGCTGATGATACTACCCTCATCTACTCTAACCCCAACCCACATACACTAAATAATGTTGTTAATAATGAACTAAAAAAAGTCCACTTATGGATGTCAACCAACAAACTAACACTTAACATAGAAAAGACCTACTACATCTTATTTGGAAGCAAATCTACAAATGCAATTCAGCTTCAGATAGATAATGTAAACATTAGCAATAAAAATGATGGAAAGGTTCTTGGCCTATTCCTAGACAAGAGACTCAACTTCAACACCCACATACAACACATAATTAAGAAAGTCTCTAAAACAGTTGGAATACTCTCCAAAATCAGATATTATGTACCTAACTCTGCTCTCATCTCTCTATATTATGCACTAATCTATTCCTATCTTAATTATTGTATCTGTGCATGGTGTTCAACCACTGCAAACCACCTCAAGCCCACCATCATCACCCAGCAAAAATCTCCTATCAGAATAATATCAAATTCTGCTTTCAGACAACACTCAGCCCCCTTGTTTAACTCCCTAAACATGCTAAACATAATCTCACTCCACAAATTCTCTTGTGTCAATTACATTTACAGAACCCTGTTCTTAAATGCAAATCCTGCTCTGAAACTCGCCCTGGACAGATGTAATAGGACCCATTATCACCACACCAGAAATAAATATCTCTTTGATATCCCCAGAGTCAAATTTAATCTGTGTAAACACTCTATGCAAATAAAGGGACCCAGTCTATGGAACTCACTCCTATGATTGAAAAAGCTTTCCAACTTTTGCGTCATTCAAAAAAAAAAAAAAAGTACCTAATTTCATCTTCATAGTTTTTTACTTTTGCTTTAAAAATTGCACTGTATCTATTGCTACCCAATCTCCCAATTCTTATGTACCCAATCTGAACATCTTT
>WNGS01005995.1:17133-34552 GCA_020271785.1 Procambarus virginalis
AAAAGAAGATAGAGAAGACAGGCGGGAAAGGAGTTCCTGCAACCTTTTTGTCTGGCAGGCAAGACTCAGGGAGGTCATTGTTATAAGGTAAGCCTGAGTGTTCCTTCACTCCTCCACGGGTCTAGGCCGGAACTGTTAACAGCAGTTTCCCCGTGTTTGACTGAAGGGCTCCGTGGGTGAATCAGTGGCACCCCCCCTTCAGTGTTGGCAGCAAAGACCTGCGGAGGTGGGCACTGCTGGTCCTCTTTTGTGGGACCAGGAGACTCTGGTGAGTCCCGGGAGTCGGAGGGGCTGAGTATTCGGCCCTTTTGAGCCCCCTAGCAGCTGAGTGCCAGCAGAGCCCCGGCCCACCCCCGTGACACTACTGTAACAGTCACTACACACACACTACAGTAACAGTCACTACACACACTACAGTAACAGTCACTACACACACTACAGTAACAGTCACTACACATACACTACTGTAACAGTCACTACACACACTACAGTAACAGTCACTACACACACTACTGTAACAGTCACTACACACACTACAGTAACAGTCACTACACATACACTACTGTAACAGTCACTACACACACTACAGTAACAGTCACTACACACACTACTGTAACAGTCACTACACACACTACAGTAACAGTCACTACACACACTACTGTAACAGTCACTACACACACTACAGTAACAGTCACTACACACTATAGTAACAGTCACTACACACTACAGTAACAGTCACTACACACACTACAGTAACAGTCACTACACACACTACAGTAACAGTCACTACACACACTACAGTAACAGTCACTACACACACTACAGTAACAGTCACTACACACACTACAGTAACAGTCACTACACACACTACTGTAACAGTCACTACACACACTATAGTAACAGTCACTACACACACTACAGTAACAGTCACTACACACTACAGTAACAGTCACTACACACACTACTGTAACAGTCACTACACACACTACAGTAACAGTCACTACACACACTACTGTAACAGTCACTACACACACTACAGTAACAGTCACTACACACACTACTGTAACAGTCACTACACACACTACAGTAACAGTCACTACACACACTACTGTAACAGTCACTACACACACTACTGTAACAGTCACTACACACACTACTGTAACAGTCACTACACACACTACAGTAACAGTCACTACACACACTACTGTAACAGTCACTACACACACTACAGTAACAGTCACTACACACACTACTGTAACAGTCACTACACACACTACTGTAACAGTCACTACACACACTACTGTAACAGTCACTACACACACTACAGTAACAGTCACTACACACACTACAGTAACAGTCACTACACACACTACAGTAACAGTCACTACACACACTACAGTAACAGTCACTACACACACTACAGTAACAGTCACTACACACACTACTGTAACAGTCACTACACACACTACTGTAACAGTCACTACACACACTACAGTAACAGTCACTACACACTATAGTAACAGTCACTACACACTACAGTAACAGTCACTACACACTATAGTAACAGTCACTACACACTACTGTAACAGTCACTACACACTACTGTAACAGTCACTACACACTACTGTAACAGTCACTACACACACTACTGTAACAGTCACTACACACACTACAGTAACAGTCACTACACACACACTACTGTAACAGTCACTACACACACTACAGTAACAGTCACTACACACTACAGTAACAGTCACTACACACACTACAGTAACAGTCACTACACACACTACAGTAACAGTCACTACACACACTACTGTAACAGTCACTACACACACTACTGTAACAGTCACTACACACACTACAGTAACAGTCACTACACACACTACAGTAACAGTCACTACACACACTACAGTAACAGTCACTACACACACTACAGTAACAGTCACTACACACACTACTGTAACAGTCACTACACACACACTACTGTAACAGTCACTACACACACTACAGTAACAGTCACTACACACACTACTGTAACAGTCACTACACACACTACAGTAACAGTCACTACACACACTACAGTAACAGTCACTACACACACACTACTGTAACAGTCACTACACACACTACAGTAACAGTCACTACACACACTACTGTAACAGTCACTACACACACTACAGTAACAGTCACTACACACACTACAGTAACAGTCACTACACACACTACAGTAACAGTCACTACACACACTACAGTAACAGTCACTACACACACTACTGTAACAGTCACTACACACACTACAGTAACAGTCACTACACACACTACAGTAACAGTCACTACACACACTACTGTAACAGTCACTACACACACTACTGTAACAGTCACTACACACACTACAGTAACAGTCACTACACACACTACAGTAACAGTCACTACACACACTACAGTAACAGTCACTACACACACTACAGTAACAGTCACTACACACACTACTGTAACAGTCACTACACACACTACTGTAACAGTCACTACACACACTACTGTAACAGTCACTACACACACTACTGTAACAGTCACTACACACACTACAGTAACAGTCACTACACACACTACAGTAACAGTCACTACACACACTACAGTAACAGTCACTACACACACTACAGTAACAGTCACTACACACACTACAGTAACAGTCACTACACACACTACTGTAACAGTCACTACACACACTACTGTAACAGTCACTACACACACTACAGTAACAGTCACTACACACACTACAGTAACAGTCACTACACACACTACAGTAACAGTCACTACACACACTACTGTAACAGTCACTACACACACTACTGTAACAGTCACTACACACACTACAGTAACAGTCACTACACACACTACAGTAACAGTCACTACACACACTACAGTAACAGTCACTACACACACTACTGTAACAGTCACTACACACACTACAGTAACAGTCACTACTGTAACAGTCACTACACACACTACAGTAACAGTCACTACACACACTACTGTAACAGTCACTACACACTACAGTAACAGTCACTACACACACACTACAGTAACAGTCACTACACACACTACAGTAACAGTCACTACACACACTACAGTAACAGTCACTACACACACTACTGTAACAGTCACTACACACACTACTGTAACAGTCACTACACACACTACAGTAACAGTCACTACACACACTACTGTAACAGTCACTACACACACTACAGTAACAGTCACTACACACACTACTGTAACAGTCACTACACACACTACTGTAACAGTCACTACACACACTACAGTAACAGTCACTACACACACTACAGTAACAGTCACTACACACACTACAGTAACAGTCACTACACACACTACTGTAACAGTCACTACACACACTACTGTAACAGTCACTACACACACTACAGTAACAGTCACTACACACACTACTGTAACAGTCACTACACACACTACAGTAACAGTCACTACTGTAACAGTCACTACACACACTACAGTAACAGTCACTACACACACTACTGTAACAGTCACTACACACTACAGTAACAGTCACTACACACACTACTGTAACAGTCACTACACACACTACTGTAACAGTCACTACACACTACAGTAACAGTCACTACACACACTACAGTAACAGTCACTACACACACTACAGTAACAGTCACTACACACACTACAGTAACAGTCACTACACACACTACAGTAACAGTCACTACACACACTACAGTAACAGTCACTACACACACTACAGTAACAGTCACTACACACACACTACAGTAACAGTCACACACACACTACAGTAACAGTCACTACACACACTACAGTAACAGTCACTACACACACTACAGTAACAGTCACTACACACACTACAGTAACAGTCACTACACACACTACAGTAACAGTCACTACACACACTACTGTAACAGTCACTACACACACTACTGTAACAGTCACTACACACACACTACAGTAACAGTCACTACACACACTACAGTAACAGTCACTACACACACTACTGTAACAGTCACTACACACACTACAGTAACAGTCACTACACACACTACTGTAACAGTCACTACACACACTACTGTAACAGTCACTACACACACTACAGTAACAGTCACTACACACACTACTGTAACAGTCACTACACACACTACAGTAACAGTCACTACACACACTACAGTAACAGTCACTACACACACTACAGTAACAGTCACTACACACACTACAGTAACAGTCACTACACACACTACAGTAACAGTCACTACACACACTACTGTAACAGTCACTACACACACTACAGTAACAGTCACTACACACACTACTGTAACAGTCACTACACACACTACTGTAACAGTCACTACACACACTACAGTAACAGTCACTACACACACTACAGTAACAGTCACTACACACACTACTGTAACAGTCACTACACACACTACAGTAACAGTCACTACACACTACAGTAACAGTCACTACACACACTACAGTAACAGTCACTACACACACTACAGTAACAGTCACTACACACACTACAGTAACAGTCACTAACAGTAACAGTACACACACTACAGTAACAGTCACTACACACACTACTGTAACAGTCACTACACACACTACTGTAACAGTCACTACACACACTACTGTAACAGTCACTACACACACTACTGTAACAGTCACTACACACACTACTGTAACAGTCACTACACACACTACAGTAACAGTCACTACCAGTCACTACACACACTACTGTAACAGTCACTACACACACTACAGTAACAGTCACTACACACACTACAGTAACAGTCACTACACACACTACTGTAACAGTCACTACACACTACAGTAACAGTCACTACACACACTACAGTAACAGTCACTACACACACTACTGTAACAGTCACTACACACACTACAGTAACAGTCACCAGTCACTACACACACTACTGTAACAGTCACTACACACACTACAGTAACAGTCACTACACACACTACAGTAACAGTCACTACACACACTACAGTAACAGTCACTACACACTACAGTAACAGTCACTACACACACTACTGTAACAGTCACTACACACACTACAGTAACAGTCACTACACACACTACAGTAACAGTCACTACACACACTACAGTAACAGTCACTACACACACTACTGTAACAGTCACTACACACACTACAGTAACAGTCACTACACACACTACAGTAACAGTCACTACACACACTACAGTAACAGTCACTACACACACTACAGTAACAGTCACTACACACACTACAGTAACAGTCACTACACACACTACTGTAACAGTCACTACACACACTACTGTAACAGTCACTACACACTACAGTAACAGTCACTACACACACTACAGTAACAGTCACTACACACTACAGTAACAGTCACTACACACTACAGTAACAGTCACTACACACTACAGTAACAGTCACTACACACTACAGTAACAGTCACTACACACACTACAGTAACAGTCACTACACACTACAGTAACAGTCACTACACACTACAGTAACAGTCACTACACACTACAGTAACAGTCACTACACACTACAGTAACAGTCACTACACACACTACAGTAACAGTCACTACACACACTACAGTAACAGTCACTACACACACTACAGTAACAGTCACTACACACACTACAGTAACAGTCACTACACACACTACAGTAACAGTCACTACACACACTACAGTAACAGTCACTACACACACTACAGTAACAGTCACTACACACACTACTGTAACAGTCACTACACACACTACAGTAACAGTCACTACACACTACGTAACAGTCACTACACACACTACTGTAACAGTCACTACACACACTACAGTAACAGTCACTACACACTACAGTAACAGTCACTACACACACTACAGTAACAGTCACTACACACACTACTGTAACAGTCACTACACACTACTGTAACAGTCACTACACACACTACAGTAACAGTCACTACACACTACAGTAACAGTCACTACACACACTACAGTAACAGTCACTACACACACTACAGTAACAGTCACTACACACACTACAGTAACAGTCACTACACACACTACAGTAACAGTCACTACACACACTACAGTAACAGTCACTACACACTACTGTAACAGTCACTACACACACTACTGTAACAGTCACTACACACACTACTGTAACAGTCACTACACACACTACTGTAACAGTCACTACACACACTACAGTAACAGTCACTACACACACTACTACAGTAACAGTCACTACACACACTACAGTAACAGTCACTACACACACTACAGTAACAGTCACTACTACAGTCACTACACACACTACTGTAACAGTCACTACACACACTACAGTAACAGTCACTACACACACTACAGTAACAGTCACTACACACACTACTGTAACAGTCACTACACACACTACAGTAACAGTCACTACACACACTACAGTAACAGTCACTACACACTACAGTAACAGTCACTACACACACTACTGTAACAGTCACTACACACACTACAGTAACAGTCACTACACACACTACAGTAACAGTCACTACACACACTACAGTAACAGTCACTACACACACTACTGTAACAGTCACTACACACACTACAGTAACAGTCACTACACACACTACAGTAACAGTCACTACACACACTACAGTAACAGTCACTACACACACTACAGTAACAGTCACTACACACACTACAGTAACAGTCACTACACACACTACTGTAACAGTCACTACACACACTACAGTAACAGTCACTACACACACTACAGTAACAGTCACTACACACTACAGTAACAGTCACTACACACTACAGTAACAGTCACTACACACACTACTGTAACAGTCACTACACACTACTGTAACAGTCACTACACACTACTGTAACAGTCACTACACACACTACTGTAACAGTCACTACACACACTACAGTAACAGTCACTACACACTACAGTAACAGTCACTACACACTACTGTAACAGTCACTACACACACTACTGTAACAGTCACTACACACACTACTGTAACAGTCACTACACACACTACAGTAACAGTCACTACACACACTACAGTAACAGTCACTACACACACTACAGTAACAGTCACTACACACTACAGTAACAGTCACTACACACACTACAGTAACAGTCACTACACACACTACTGTAACAGTCACTACACACACTACTGTAACAGTCACTACACACACTACAGTAACAGTCACTACACACACTACAGTAACAGTCACTACACACACTACAGTAACAGTCACTACACACACTACTGTAACAGTCACTACACACACTACTGTAACAGTCACTACACACACTACTGTAACAGTCACTACACACACTACAGTAACAGTCACTACACACACTACTGTAACAGTCACTACACACACTACAGTAACAGTCACTACACACACTACTGTAACAGTCACTACACACACTACTGTAACAGTCACTACACACTACAGTAACAGTCACTACACACACTACTGTAACAGTCACTACACACTACAGTAACAGTCACTACACACACACTACAGTAACAGTCACTACACACACTACTGTAACAGTCACTACACACACTACTGTAACAGTCACTACACACTACAGTAACAGTCACTACACACACTACAGTAACAGTCACTACACACACTACTGTAACAGTCACTACACACTACAGTAACAGTCACTACACACACTACTGTAACAGTCACTACACACTACAGTAACAGTCACTACACACACACTACAGTAACAGTCACTACACACACTACAGTAACAGTCACTACACACACTACAGTAACAGTCACTACACACACTACTGTAACAGTCACTACACACACTACTGTAACAGTCACTACACACACTACAGTAACAGTCACTACACACACTACTGTAACAGTCACTACACACACTACAGTAACAGTCACTACACACACTACTGTAACAGTCACTACACACACTACTGTAACAGTCACTACACACACACTACAGTAACAGTCACTACACACTACTGTAACAGTCACTACACACACTACTGTAACAGTCACTACACACACTACAGTAACAGTCACTACACACACTACAGTAACAGTCACTACACACACTACTGTAACAGTCACTACACACACTACTGTAACAGTCACTACACACACTACTGTAACAGTCACTACACACACTACAGTAACAGTCACTACACACTACAGTAACAGTCACTACACACACTACTGTAACAGTCACTACACACACTACTGTAACAGTCACTACACACACTACTGTAACAGTCACTACACACACTACAGTAACAGTCACTACACACACTACAGTAACAGTCACTACACACACTACAGTAACAGTCACTACACACTACAGTAACAGTCACTACACACACTACAGTAACAGTCACTACACACACTACTGTAACAGTCACTACACACACTACTGTAACAGTCACTACACACACTACAGTAACAGTCACTACACACACTACAGTAACAGTCACTACACACACTACAGTAACAGTCACTACACACACTACAGTAACAGTCACTACACACACTACAGTAACAGTCACTACACACACTACAGTAACAGTCACTACACACACTACAGTAACAGTCACTACACACACTACTGTAACAGTCACTACACACACTACAGTAACAGTCACTACACACACTACAGTAACAGTCACTACACACACTACAGTAACAGTCACTACACACACTACAGTAACAGTCACTACACACACTACAGTAACAGTCACTACACACACTACAGTAACAGTCACTACACACACTACAGTAACAGTCACTACACACACTACAGTAACAGTCACTACACACACTACAGTAACAGTCACTACACACACTACAGTAACAGTCACTACACACACTACAGTAACAGTCACTACACACACTACAGTAACAGTCACTACACACACTACAGTAACAGTCACTACACACACTACAGTAACAGTCACTACACACACTACTGTAACAGTCACTACACACACTACAGTAACAGTCACTACACACACTACTGTAACAGTCACTACACACACTACTGTAACAGTCACTACACACTACAGTAACAGTCACTACACACACACTACAGTAACAGTCACTACACACACTACAGTAACAGTCACTACACACACTACAGTAACAGTCACTACACACACTACTGTAACAGTCACTACACACACTACTGTAACAGTCACTACACACACTACAGTAACAGTCACTACACACACTACTGTAACAGTCACTACACACACTACAGTAACAGTCACTACACACACTACTGTAACAGTCACTACACACACTACTGTAACAGTCACTACACACACTACAGTAACAGTCACTACACACACTACTGTAACAGTCACTACACACACTACTGTAACAGTCACTACACACACTACAGTAACAGTCACTACACACACTACAGTAACAGTCACTACACACACTACTGTAACAGTCACTACACACACTACTGTAACAGTCACTACACACACTACTGTAACAGTCACTACACACACTACTGTAACAGTCACTACACACACTACTGTAACAGTCACTACACACACTACAGTAACAGTCACTACACACTACAGTAACAGTCACTACACACACTACAGTAACAGTCACTACACACACTACAGTAACAGTCACTACACACACTACTGTAACAGTCACTACACACACTACTGTAACAGTCACTACACACTACAGTAACAGTCACTACACACACTACTGTAACAGTCACTACACACACTACTGTAACAGTCACTACACACTACAGTAACAGTCACTACACACACTACAGTAACAGTCACTACACACACACTACAGTAACAGTCACTACACACACTACAGTAACAGTCACTACACACACTACAGTAACAGTCACTACACACACTACTGTAACAGTCACTACACACACTACTGTAACAGTCACTACACACACTACAGTAACAGTCACTACACACACTACTGTAACAGTCACTACACACACTACAGTAACAGTCACTACACACTACAGTAACAGTCACTACACACACTACAGTAACAGTCACTACACACACTACTGTAACAGTCACTACACACACTACAGTAACAGTCACTACACACACTACAGTAACAGTCACTACACACACTACAGTAACAGTCACTACACACACTACAGTAACAGTCACTACACACACTACTGTAACAGTCACTACACACACTACTGTAACAGTCACTACACACACTACTGTAACAGTCACTACACACACTACTGTAACAGTCACTACACACACTACAGTAACAGTCACTACACACTACAGTAACAGTCACTACACACACTACTGTAACAGTCACTACACACACTACAGTAACAGTCACTACACACACTACAGTAACAGTCACTACACACACTACAGTAACAGTCACTACACACACTACAGTAACAGTCACTACACACACTACTGTAACAGTCACTACACACACTACAGTAACAGTCACTACACACACTACTGTAACAGTCACTACACACACTACAGTAACAGTCACTACACACACTACAGTAACAGTCACTACACACACTACAGTAACAGTCACTACACACACTACAGTAACAGTCACTACACACACTACAGTAACAGTCACTACACACACTACTGTAACAGTCACTACACACACTACAGTAACAGTCACTACACACACTACAGTAACAGTCACTACACACACTACAGTAACAGTCACTACACACACTACTGTAACAGTCACTACACACACTACTGTAACAGTCACTACACACACTACTGTAACAGTCACTACACACACTACAGTAACAGTCACTACACACACTACTGTAACAGTCACTACACACACTACAGTAACAGTCACTACACACACTACAGTAACAGTCACTACACACACTACTGTAACAGTCACTACACACACTACAGTAACAGTCACTACACACACTACAGTAACAGTCACTACAGTCACTACACACACTACTGTAACAGTCACTACACACACTACAGTAACAGTCACTACACACACTACAGTAACAGTCACTACACACACTACTGTAACAGTCACTACACACACTACAGTAACAGTCACTACACACACTACAGTAACAGTCACTACACACTACAGTAACAGTCACTACACACACTACAGTAACAGTCACTACACACACTACTGTAACAGTCACTACACACACTACTGTAACAGTCACTACACACTACTGTAACAGTCACTACACACACTACTGTAACAGTCACTACACACACTACAGTAACAGTCACTACACACTACAGTAACAGTCACTACACACTACTGTAACAGTCACTACACACACTACTGTAACAGTCACTACACACACTACTGTAACAGTCACTACACACACTACAGTAACAGTCACTACACACACTACAGTAACAGTCACTACACACTACAGTAACAGTCACTACACACTACTGTAACAGTCACTACACACACTACTGTAACAGTCACTACACACACTACTGTAACAGTCACTACACACACTACTGTAACAGTCACTACACACACTACAGTAACAGTCACTACACACTACAGTAACAGTCACTACACACTACTGTAACAGTCACTACACACACTACTGTAACAGTCACTACACACACTACTGTAACAGTCACTACACACACTACAGTAACAGTCACTACACACACTACAGTAACAGTCACTACACACACTACAGTAACAGTCACTACACACACTACAGTAACAGTCACTACACACTACAGTAACAGTCACTACACACACTACAGTAACAGTCACTACACACACTACTGTAACAGTCACTACACACACTACAGTAACAGTCACTACACACACTACTGTAACAGTCACTACACACACTACAGTAACAGTCACTACACACACTACAGTAACAGTCACTACACACACTACAGTAACAGTCACTACACACACTACAGTAACAGTCACTACACACACTACAGTAACAGTCACTACACACACTACAGTAACAGTCACTACACACACTACTGTAACAGTCACTACACACACTACAGTAACAGTCACTACACACACTACAGTAACAGTCACTACACACACTACAGTAACAGTCACTACACACACTACAGTAACAGTCACTACACACACTACAGTAACAGTCACTACACACACTACAGTAACAGTCACTACACACACTACAGTAACAGTCACTACACACACTACAGTAACAGTCACTACACACACTACTGTAACAGTCACTACACACACTACAGTAACAGTCACTACACACACTACAGTAACAGTCACTACACACACTACAGTAACAGTCACTACACACACTACAGTAACAGTCACTACACACACTACAGTAACAGTCACTACACACACTACTGTAACAGTCACTACACACACTACTGTAACAGTCACTACACACACTACTGTAACAGTCACTACACACACTACTGTAACAGTCACTACACACACTACAGTAACAGTCACTACACACTACAGTAACAGTCACTACACACACTACTGTAACAGTCACTACACACACTACTGTAACAGTCACTACACACTACAGTAACAGTCACTACACACACTACTGTAACAGTCACTACACACACTACTGTAACAGTCACTACACACACTACTGTAACAGTCACTACACACACTACTGTAACAGTCACTACACACACTACTGTAACAGTCACTACACACTACAGTAACAGTCACTACACACACTACTGTAACAGTCACTACACACACTACTGTAACAGTCACTACACACACTACTGTAACAGTCACTACACACACTACTGTAACAGTCACTACACACACTACTGTAACAGTCACTACACACACTACTGTAACAGTCACTACACACACTACAGTAACAGTCACTACACACACTACAGTAACAGTCACTACACACACTACTGTAACAGTCACTACACACACTACTGTAACAGTCACTACACACACTACAGTAACAGTCACTACACACACTACAGTAACAGTCACTACACACACTACTGTAACAGTCACTACACACACTACTGTAACAGTCACTACACACACTACTGTAACAGTCACTACACACACTACTGTAACAGTCACTACACACACTACTGTAACAGTCACTACACACACTACAGTAACAGTCACTACACACACTACAGTAACAGTCACTACTGTAACAGTCACTACACACACTACAGTAACAGTCACTACACACACTACTGTAACAGTCACTACACACACTACAGTAACAGTCACTACACACACTACAGTAACAGTCACTACACACACTACAGTAACAGTCACTACACACACTACAGTAACAGTCACTACACACACTACTGTAACAGTCACTACACACACTACTGTAACAGTCACTACACACACTACTGTAACAGTCACTACACACACTACAGTAACAGTCACTACACACACTACAGTAACAGTCACTACACACACACTACTGTAACAGTCACTACTGTAACAGTCACTACACACACTACTGTAACAGTCACTACACACACACTACTGTAACAGTCACTACACACACTACTGTAACAGTCACTACACACACTACTGTAACAGTCACTACACACACTACAGTAACAGTCACTACACACACTACAGTAACAGTCACTACTGTAACAGTCACTACACACACTACAGTAACAGTCACTACACACACTACTGTAACAGTCACTACACACACTACTGTAACAGTCACTACACACTACAGTAACAGTCACTACACACACTACTGTAACAGTCACTACACACACTACAGTAACAGTCACTACACACACTACTGTAACAGTCACTACACACACTACTGTAACAGTCACTACACACACTACAGTAACAGTCACTACACACACTACTGTAACAGTCACTACACACTACAGTAACAGTCACTACACACACTACTGTAACAGTCACTACACACACTACTGTAACAGTCACTACACACACTACAGTAACAGTCACTACACACTACAGTACAGTAACACACACACTACAGTAACAGTCACTACACACACTACTGTAACAGTCACTACACACTACTGTAACAGTCACTACACACACTACTGTAACAGTCACTACACACACTACAGTAACAGTCACTACACACACTACTGTAACAGTCACTACACACACTACTGTAACAGTCACTACACACACTACTGTAACAGTCACTACACACACTACAGTAACAGTCACTACACACACTACTGTAACAGTCACTACACACTACAGTAACAGTCACTACACACACTACTGTAACAGTCACTACACACACTACAGTAACAGTCACTACACACTACAGTAACAGTCACTACACACTACAGTAACAGTCACTACACACACTACAGTAACAGTCACTACACACACTACAGTAACAGTCACTAACACACTACAGTAACAGTCACTACACACACTACAGTAACAGTCACTACACACAACAGTAACAGTCACTACTGTAACAGTCACTACACACACTACAGTAACAGTCACTACACACACTACTGTAACAGTCACTACACACCACTACAGTAACAGTCACTACACACTACAGTAACAGTCACTACACACACTACTGTAACAGTCACTACACACTACAGTAACAGTCACTACACACCACACAGTAACAGTCACTACACACATACTGTAACAGTCACTACACACACTACAGTAACAGTCACTACACACACTACTGTAACAGTCACTACACACACTACAGTAACAGTCACTACACACACTACAGTAACAGTCACTACACACACTACAGTAACAGTCACTACACACACTACTGTAACAGTCACTACACAACTACAGTAACAGTCACTACACACACTACAGTAACAGTCACTACACACACTACTGTAACAGTCACTACACACTACTGTAACAGTCACTACACACTACTGTAACAGTCACACAACACTACAGTAACAGTCACTACACACACTACAGTAACAGTCACTACACACACTACTGTAACAGTCACTACACACACACTACGTAACAGTCACTACACACACTACAGTAACAGTCACTACACACACTACTGTAACAGTCACTACACACTACAGTAACAGTCACTACACACACTACTGTAACAGTCACTACACACACTACAGTAACAGTCACTACACACTACAGTAACAGTCACTACACACTACAGTAACAGTCACTACACACACACTACAGTAACAGTCACTACACACACTACAGTAACAGTCATACACACACTACAGTAACAGTCACTACACACACTACTGTAACAGTCACTACACACACTACTGTAACAGTCACTACACACACTACTGTAACAGTCACTACACACACTACTGTAACAGTCACTACACACACACTACAGTAACAGTCACTACCACACTACTGTAACAGTCACTACACACACTACTGTAACAGTCACTACACACACTACAGTAACAGTCACTACACACACTACAGTAACAGTCACTACACACACTACTGTAACAGTCACTACACACACTACAGTAACAGTCACTACACACATACAGTAACAGTCACTACACACACACTACAGTAACAGTCACTACACACACTACAGTAACAGTCACTACACACACACTACTGTAACAGTCACTACACACACTACAGTAACAGTCACTACACACACTACTGTAACAGTCACTACACACACTACTGTAACAGTCACTACACACACTACAGTAACAGTCACTACACACAACTACAGTAACAGTCACTACACACATACAGTAACAGTCACTACACACACTACTGTAACAGTCACTACACACACTACAGTAACAGTCACTACACACACTACTGTAACAGTCACTACACACACACTACTGTAACAGTCACTACACACACTACAGTAACAGTCACTACACACACTACTGTAACAGTCACTACACACACTACTGTAACAGTCACTACACACACTACAGTAACAGTCACTACACACACTAGTAACAGTCACTACACACACTACTGTAACAGTCACTACACACATACTGTAACAGTCACTACACACACTACAGTAACAGTCACTACACACACTACAGTAACAGTCACTACACACACTACTGTAACAGTCACTACACACACTACAGTAACAGTCACTACACACACTATAGTAACAGTCACTACACACACTACAGTAACAGTCACTACACACACTACAGTAACAGTCACTACACACATACAGTAACAGTCATACACACACTACTGTAACAGTCACTACACACACTACAGTAACAGTCACTACACACACTACTGTAACAGTCACTACACACACATACTGTAACAGTCACTACACACACTACTGTAACAGTCACTACACACACTAGTAACAGTCATACACACACTACTGTAACAGTCACTACACACACACTACTGTAACAGTCACTACACACACTACTGTAACAGTCACTACACACACTACTGTAACAGTCACTACACACACACTACTGTAACAGTCACTACACCACACTACTGTAACAGTCACTACACACACTACTGTAACAGTCACTACACACACTACTGTAACAGTCACTACACACACTACAGTAACAGTCACTACACACACTACAGTAACAGTCACTACACCATACTGTAACAGTCACTACACACACTACTGTAACAGTCACTACACACACTACTGTAACAGTCACTACACACACACTACAGTAACAGTCACTACACACATACAGTAACAGTCACTACACACACTACTGAACAGTCTACACACACTACTGTAACAGTCACTACACACACTACTGTAACAGTCACTACACACACTACTGTAACAGTCACTACACACACTACAGTAACAGTCACTACAACACTACAGTAACAGTCACTACACACACTACTGTAACAGTCACTACACACACTACAGTAACAGTCACTACACACACTACTGTAACAGTCACTACACACACTACAGTAACAGTCACTACACACACTACAGTAACAGTCACTACACACATACAGTAACAGTCACTACACACACTACTGTAACAGTCACTACACACACTACAGTAACAGTCACTACACACACTACAGTAACAGTCACTACACACTACAGACAGTCACTACACACACTACAGTAACAGTCACTACACACATACTGTAACAGTCACTACACACACTACAGTAACAGTCACTACACACACTACAGTAACAGTCACTACACACACTACAGTAACAGTCACTACACACACTACTGTAACAGTCACTACACAATACTGTAACAGTACACAACACTACTGTAACAGTCACTAC
>WNGS01005996.1:0-14786 GCA_020271785.1 Procambarus virginalis
AGGACTGACCCCTGCGGGACTCCACTCGTAACGTCTCGCCAATCTGAGACCTCACCCCGCACACTGACTCGTTGTCTCCTGTTGCTTAGGTACTCCTGTATCCAATGGAGTACCTTCCCTTTCACTCCAGCCTGCATCTCCAGCTTTTTCACTAGCCTCTTGTGTGGCACTGTATCAAAGGCTTTCTGACAATCCAAAAATATGCAGTCTGCCCCCTTCTCTCTCTTGCCTTATTTTTGTTGGCCTGGTCGTAGAATTCAAGTAACCCTGTGAGGCAGGACCTGCCATCCCTGAATCCACGTTGATGCTGTGTTACAAAGTTCTTTCGCTCCAGGTGCTCCACTAGCTTTCTTCGCACAATCTTCTCCATCAGCTTGCATGGTATGCAGGTTAGGGACACTGGCCTGTAATTCAGTGCCTCCTGTCTATCCCCTTTCTTGTATATCGGGACTACGTTAGCTGCTTTCCAATTTCTGGCAGTTCCCTGTTGCCAGTGATTTGTTATACACTATGGAGAGTGGGGGGCACAGTGCACAGGTGTAGTGGCGTGGGGGGCAGGTGTGTGGGGAGGAGGTGTGGGGGGCAGTGTGCCGGGGCAGTGTGGGGGCAGATGTGGTGGGTGGGGGGCAGGTGTTGGGGTGTGCGGGTGCAGGTGTGGTGGTGTGTGGGGGAAAGGTGTGGTGGTGCGGGGGGCAGGTATGGTGTGGGGGGGGCAGGTGGTGGTGGTGTGGGGGCAGGTGTGGTGGTGTGGAGGGCAGGTGTTACGATGTGGGGGGGCAGGTGTGGTAGTGTGGGGGGCCGGTGTGGTGGTGTGGGGGCAGGTGTTTTGGTGTGGGGGGGCAGGTTGTGGTGGTGTGGCGGCAGCAGGTGTGGTGCAGGGAAGGGCAGGTGTGGGGGTGTGGGGGCAGGTGTAGTGGTGTGGGGGGCAGGTGTGGGGGTGTGGGGGCAGGTTGTGGTGTGTGTAGGGCAGGTGTGTGGGTGGGCAGGTGTGGGAGTGTGGGGGCAGGTGTGGTGGTGTGTGGGGGCGGTGTGCGGTGGGCTGATTGGTGGTGTGGGGGCAGGGTGTTGGGAGCAGGTGGTGTGGGGGGGGCAGGTGTGGGAGTGTGGGGGGCAGGTGTGGAGTGTGTGTGCAGGTGTGGTGGGCAGGTGTGGTGGTGTTGTGCAGGTGTGTGGGGGCAGGTGTGGTTGTGTGGGGGCAGGTGTGGTGGTGTGGGGGCAGGTGTGTGGTTTGGGAGGGCAGGTGTGGGGGGGGCAGGTGTGGTGGTGTGGGGGCACATGTGGTGGTGGGGGGGCAAGCTGTGGTGGTGTGGGGCAGGTGTTGGGGTGGGGGGCAGGTGTGGGGGTGGGGGGCAGGTGGGGTGGTGTGGGAGTGAAGTGGTGGTGTGTGGGGGCAGGTGTGGTGGGTTTGGGGGCAGGTGTGGTGGTGTGGGGGGGCAGGTGTGGTGGTGTGGGGGGCAGGTGTGGGGAGGTCGGTGTGGGGGGCAGGTATGGGGCAGGTATGGGGCAGGTAGGGGGGCAGGTGTGGGGCAGGTGTGGTGGTGTGGGGGCAGGTGTGGTGGTGTGTGGGCAGGTATGGTTGTGTGGGGGGCAGGTGTGGTGGTGTGGGGGGCAGTTGTGGGGGTGTCGGGGTGTGGGTGGCAGGTGTGGGGGCAGGTGTGGTGGTCTGGGGTGGGCAGGTGTGGTGATGTGGGGTGGCAGGTGTGTTGGGGCAGGTGTGGGTGTGTGGGGGCAGGTGGGGTGGTGTGGGGGCAGGTGTGGTGGCGTGGGGGCAGGTGTGGTGGTGTGGGCTGCAGATGTGTGGGGCAGGAGTAGTGGTTTGGGGGGCAGGTGTGGGGGGCAGGTGTGGGGGCAGTTGTGGTGTGGGGGCAGGTGTGGGCGGGGAGCAAGTGTGGGGGGGCAGTTGTGGTGGTGTAGGGGCAGGTGTGGGGGCAGGTGTGGGGGAGCATTGTGGTGGTGTGGGGGGCAGGTGTGGAGGCAGGTGTGGGGGGGCAGGTGTGGGGGGTGGGCAGGTGTGGGGGCAGGTGTGGGGGGCAGGTGTGGGGGGGCAGGTGTGGGGCAGGTGTGGGGGGCAGGTGTGGGGGGGCAGGTGTGGGGGCAGGTGTGGGGGCAGGTGTGAGGCAGGTGTGGGGGGGGCAGGTGTGGGGGTGGGCAGGTGTGGGGGCAGGTGTGGGGGGCAGGTGTGGGGGGGCAGGTGTGTGGGGGACAGGTGTGGGGGCAGGTGTGGGCGGCAGGTGTGGGGGGCAGGTGTGGGGGGCAAGTGTGGGAGGTAATGAGAGGCGGGGCAGACATCCAAGACAGTTCTCTCTCCGCCTGTCACACGGCATCACACCATGTAAGTGAGAGCAACACCTGCCTCCCCCACCCCCGCCAGGGCGTTGTGTCCCTCACTCGCCTCCACCAGTGTCCCTAGTCTGAGCAGTGTCCGGTCCTGTGGTCCACCAGTGTCCCTAGTCTGATCAGTGTCCGGTCCTGTGGTCCACCAGTGTCCCTAGTCTGAGCAGTGTCCGGTCCTGTGGTCCACCAGTGTCCCTAGTCTGAGCAGTGTCCGGTCCTCTGTCCACCAGTGTCCCTAGTCTGAGCAGTGTCCGGTCCTCTGGTCCACCAGTGTCCCTAGTCTGAGCAGTGTCCGGTCCTCTGGTCCACCAGTGTCCCTAGTCTGAGCAGTGTCCGGTCCTCTGGTCCACCAGTGTCCCTAGTCTGAGCAGTGTCCGGTCCTCTGGTGCACCAGTGTCCGTAGTCTGAGCAGTGTCCGGTCCTGTGGTCCACCAGTGTCCCTAGTTGAGCAGTGTCCGGTCCTGTGGTCCACCAGTGTCCCTAGTCTGAGCAGTGTCCGGTCCTGTGGTCCACCAGTGTCCCTAGTCTGAGCAGTGTCCGGTCCTGTGGTCCACCAGTGTCCCTAGTCTGAGCAGTGTCCGGTCCTATGGTCCACCAGTGTCCCTAGTCTGAGCAGTGTCCGGTTCTGTGGTCCACCAGTGTCCCTAGTCTGAGCAGTGTCCGTTCCTGTGGTGCACCAGTGTCCCTAGTCTGAGCAGTGTCCGGTCCTGTGGTCCACCAGTGTCCCTAGTCTGAGCAGTGCCCGGTCCTGTGGTCCACCAGTGTCCCTAGTCTGAGCAGTGTCCGGTCCTGTGGTCCACCAGTGTCCCTAGTCTGAGCAGTGTCGGTCCTCTGGTGCCCCAGTGTCCCTAGTCTGAGCAGTGTCCCTATTCTGAGCAGTGTCCGGTCCTCTGGTGCACCAGTGTCCCTAGTCTGAGCAGTGTCCGGTCCTGTGGTGCACCAGTGTCCCTAGTCTGAGCAGTGTCCGGTCCTGTGGTTCACCAGTGTCCCTAGTCTGAGCAGTGTCCGGTCCTCTGGTGCACCAGTGTCCCTAGTCTGAACACAGTGTCCGGTCCTGTGGTCCACCAGTGCCCTAGTCTGAACACAGTGTCCGGTCCTGTGGTCCACCAGTGCCCCTAATCTGAACACAGCGTCCGGTCTTGTGGTCCACCCGTGCCCCTAGTCTGAACACAGTGTTCGGTCCTGTGGTCCACCAGTGCCCCTAGTCTGAACACAGCGTCCGGTCTTGTGGTCCACCCGTGCCCCTAGTCTGAACACAGTGTCCGGTCCTGTGGTCCACCAGTGTCCCTAGTCTGAACACAGTGTCCGGTCCTGTGGTCCACCTGTGCCCCTAGTCTGAACACAGTGTCCGGTCCTGTGGTCCACCAGTGCCCCTAGTCTGAACACAGCGTCCGGTCCTGTGGTCCACCTGTGCCCCTAGTCTGAACACAGTGTCCGGTCCTGTGGTCCACCTGTGCCCCTAGTCTGAGCAGTGTCCGGTCCTGTGGTCCACCAGTGCCCCTAGTCTGAACACAGTGTTCGGTCCTGTGGTCCACCAGTGCCCCTAGTCTGAACACAGCGTCCGGTCCTGTGGTCCACCTGTGCCCCTAGTCTGAACACAGTGTACGGTCCTGTGGTCCACCTGTGTCCCTAGTCTGAGCAGTGTCCGGTCCTGTGGTCCACCAGTGTCCCTAGTCTGAACACAGTGTCCGGTCCTGTGGTCCACCCGTGTCCCTAGTCTGAACACAGTGTCCGGTCCTGTGGTCCACCAGTGTCCCTAGTCTGAGCAGTGTCCGGTCCTGTGGTCCACCAGTGCCCCTAGTCTGAACACAGTGTCCGGTCCTGTGGTCCACCAGTGTCCCTAGTCTGAGCAGTGTTTGGTCCTGTGGTCCACCAGTGCCCCTAGTCTGAACACAGTGTCCGGTCCTGTGGTCCACCAGTGCCCCTAGTCTGAACACAGTGTCCGGTCCTGTGGTCCACCAGTGCCCCTAGTCTGAACACAGTGTCCGGTCCTGTGGTCCACCAGTGTCCTAGTCTGAACACAGTGTCCGGTCCTGTGGTCCACCTGTGCCCCTAGTCTGAACACAGTGTCCGGTCCTGTGGTCCACCAGTGCCCCTAGTCTGAACACAGTGTCCGGTCCTGTGGTCCACCAGTGCCCCTAGTCTGAACACAGGTCCGGTCCTGTGGTCCACCAGTGCCCCTAGTCTGAACACAGTGTCCGGTCCTGTGGTCCACCAGTGCCCCTAGTCTGAACACAGTGTCCGGTCCTGTGGTCCACCAGTGCCCCTAGTCTGAACACAGTGTCCGGTCCTGTGGTCCACCAGTGTACCTAGTCTGAACACAGCGTCCGGTCCTGTGGTCCACCAGTGCCCCTAGTCTGAACACAGTGTCCGGTCCTGTGGTCCACCAGTGTACCTAGTCTGAACACAGCGTCCGGTCCACTGGTCCACCTGTGCCCCCTCACCACAATGCCTATGTACCCCCATAAGATCGTGAGTATGTATTTTTCTATTGCTATATTACCGTCAATAATGAGCTATGTAGTTTGAGCATAATAATATACACATAGTGTGTTGTGTGATGGTGTGGGGCCGGTCTGAGGTGTTCCGCAAGGTGCCTAAAGCCTTAGCCTGCGCCCTCACACCTCTTGTGTTGACGAGGCTGGAGCAAAACAAACCTGGTTAACCTTGATCAAGTTAGGCCTAACCAGGCATCCCGTTCTCTCGGCTTGCTGCCGCTCCGTAAACAATGCTAATGTTCTGCCTGACCAGAAACGCATGAGTCCAGCCAACTTATCGGCGCGTCGGAAACGTCTCTGTTACGATGCGTTAATCTCTAGTGTTACGTCACGTTTGTAACGACGCATTGTGTGAGAGAACAGGTTGATGTGCGGGAGATTTGTTCACATTTGTTCACAGCGGGGCAGAGGGAGTCTCTCCGCAAGGACATCCTCCTGAAGATTTTAGGCCCAGTCCTGTTGCCTGAAATAAAGGATTTGACTTTCTCACGGGAGAGGTTGGCTGTAAATAGTCTTTTAATTTGTATTGTTGATATTCTTTGAAAATTTAGTGATCCTTTCGGCAGCTGTATGTCTTGGGACGTTCATGTTTGTGAAGGCTTGTCTTCAGGATCTTCAAGAGGATTCCCAGGAGGATCTTCAAGAGGATTCCCAGGAAAGACTCCCTCAGCCACACTGTAAACAAATGTCAACAAATCTCCCACACACCAACCCGTCCTCACCCAATACGTCGTTACAATGTGACGTAAGACATTTTACGTCACATTTGACGTAGAATGCTCCGGGCAAATAACGTCTGAAGTCATACAAACGTGTGTATATATATATATATATATATATATATATATATATATATATATATATATATATATATATATATATATATATATATATATATATATATATATATATATATATATATATATATATATATATATATTGGCCAGAGTTCCCTTCCAAGCAGGGCTTCGAGGGCAGATGTTTCAAGAGCCATCCTGCGAACTCGCCTCATAACTCCAGCCTCATTGACTGAATGACAACTGTTAACTACTGACCGCCGCTTTTATTATGACTGATACCTGCTTGACACCTGCTTGATGGGGTTCTGGGAGTTCTTCTACTCCCCAAGCCCGGCCCGAGGCCCGGCCCGAGGCCACGCATGACTGGAGAGAGAGTTTGGTCCAACAGGCCATTGCTCTAACGAGTCAACATGGCGCAACTTGCAGTTGGTGTGTGTGTAGTTATCACCCATGTTGACGAGGTTACCTTCGTGGTGCCTATACGAGCCTTGTCATCACTGGCAACTGCCGACGTGTCTTGTTGTCACAGATGACGCGTGGCGGGGCCCCGTTCATGTCAGCTTAAAAACACAACATTTTCACCTTCATTGTTGCCGCCGGAAGCGGCTAGTTTCCTGTTCACTCGTTAATTTCTCTGTGAGCGGTAGCGCAAAAATGATAAAAAAAATTACAGCCGACACAAAAGATCTTAATCAGATCTCCGTAGACATATTTACATTAACAGTTACATCTAACCTGTACCACCCCCCCTCCCCCCGCCCCTTGTAATTATAATGTCAGCTAGTTACAAGTTTTCCGGTACAGCCTGACACTCCGCACTAACTGTTGACTTCCACTAACATGAGGTTAACGAGCCCAAAAACACAGAAATCACAATAACGTGATATCTGACATGAACAACTCCACAAGGGCCTTGATGAGGGTTCGAACCTATGCACGGGAAGGGCCTTGATGAGGGTTCGAACCTATGCACGGGAAGGGCCTTGATGAGGGTTCGAACCTATGCACGGGAAGGGCCTTGATGAGGGTTCGAACCTATGCACGGGAAGGGCCTTGATGAGGGTTCGAACCTATGCACGGGAAGGGCCTTGATGAGGGTTCGAACCTATGCACAGGAAGAGCCTTGATGAGGGTTCGAACCTATGCACGGGAAGAGCATTGATGAGGGTTCGAACCTATGCACGGGAAGGGCCTTGATGAGGGTTCGAACCTATGCACGGGTTGTTACCAGAGGCGCTGTAGTTCACTGTGTGGTGCATATTGTACCCCATACTGAAAGGCGATTGGGGTGGGGGGGGGCTATCAGGAGGAAGCGTCAAGCCATTACGACTATATAACACTGGGAAGGGGTCAGGATAAGGAGTTGGGATGGGACGGGGGGGAAGGAATGGTGCCCAACCACCTGGACGGTCGCGGGGGATTGATCGTCGACCTGCATGAAGCGAAACCGTCGCTCTACCGTCCAGCCCCAAGTGGTTGGAGGAGCGGGCGCGGGTTCCACGCCCAAGGTCCGCTACACACTTACTGATTTATTTCTATGCCAGACGCCACTAACACGTGTACTAAGCTACTTCATTAAGCTTAGTCAAGCTAGATTATGTTAGGGTTAACTAGGATAGATAAAGTCCCCGTGGTGTAGTTGGTAAGACACTCGCCTGGAGTTTCGCGAGCACTTTGTCCTGGGTTCGTATCCTGCTCTGGGAGGATTTACTGGGCGTCAAATCCTTAATTGTAGCCTCTGTTTACCCAACAGTAAAATGGGTACCTGTTGTTAAACGATTTGGCGGGTCGCATTCCAGGGAATATTAGGAATAAGGACCTGCCCGAAAAATTAAGATTAATAATTCTAACACGAATTTTCTCAATATTTCTTATGTTTCTTTATACTGTTGATGGTAATTGAAAAATCAGTTCTCCAAAATTCATTTTAATTTCTAGTCTGACGCGACACTTGAACGTGTTTCGTAATAACTTATTCCAATTTCAAAGACTTTAGTTTACACACACACAACTATAACCTGCAAACACTAAACAGAGTTTTACTATGCTAATATTTAAACAGCGTTTGTCTAATATACTCGCATTTGGGTGACGTGATATGTTACAACAGTTTTGGATGAGGTGAACAAACTTTCAACACAAGACAGAACACGGTTCAATGGGTATAGATGAAAGGGAAGAATGGAAGTAACTGCAAAGGGCCTATTGGCCCATGTTTCCTCTTGATGCTTCTATATTGGTACGGAGTCTTGAAGGGGGTAGAATATAGTTGTGCATTAATTGGCTGTTGATTGCTGGTGTTGACTTCTTGATGTGTAGTGCCTCGCAGATGTCAAGCCGCCTGCTATCGCTGTATCTATCGATGATTTCTGTGTTCTTTGTTAATACTTCTCTGGTGATGGTCTGGTTGTGGGAAGAGATTATATGTTCCTTAATGGAGCCCTGTTGCTTGTGCATTGTTAATCGCCTGGAAAGAGAAGTTGTTGTCTTGCCTATATACTGAGTTCTTTGGGGCTTACAGTCCCCAAGTGGGCATTTAAAGGCATAGACGACGTTGGTCTCTTTTAAAGCGTTCTGCTTTGTGTCTGGAGAGTTTTTCATGAGTAGGTTGGCCGTTTTTTTTTTTTGTTTTATAGTAAATCGTCAATTGTATCTTCTGATTTTTGTCTGTAGGGATAACATTTCTATTAACAATATCTTTCAGGACCCTTTCCTCCGTTTTATGAGCTGTGGAAAAGAAGTTCCTGTAAAATAGCCTAATAGGGGGGTACAGGTGTTGTGTTAGTTGTCTCTTCAGAGGTTGCATGGCGTTTCACCTTCCTTCTTATGATGTCTTCAACGAAACCATTGGAGAAGCTGTTGTTGACTAGGACCTGCCTTACCCTACAGAGCTCTTCATCGACTTGCTTCCATCCTGAGCTGTGGCTGAGAGCACGGTCGACATAAGCGTTAACAACACTCCTCTTGTACCTGTCTGGGCAGTCACTGTTGGCATTGAGGCACATTCCTATGTTTGTTTCCTTAGTGTAGACTGCAGTGTAGAAACCTCCGCTCCTTTCCATGACTGTTACATCTAGCAAGGGCAGCTTCCCATCCTTCTCCATCTCGTAAGTGAAACGCAACACAGAATTCCGCTCGAATGCCTCCTTCAGCTCCTGCAGACATCTAACATCAGGTACCTGTGTAAAAATGTCGTCAACATACCTGCAGTATATAAGGCGGTTTCAAATTCATGTCAACTAAGACCTTCTATTCGATGGTACCCATGTAGAAGTTCGCAAACAGGACACCTAGGGGAGAACCCGTGGCGACCCCCATCTACTTGCTTATACATGTGCCCATCTGGGCTCAAGAAGGGTGCCTCTTTAGTACAAGCTTGGAGTAGTTTCCTTAGAATGTTTTCTGGTATGTCAAGAGGAGTACAGGCCGACCAAGAGAAGTACTCTCCGACCAAACTAAATTCCAAAGGGTAATGAAGGACACTACAGCCGAATTGAAAACAAAGGTTAACAGATTGATCGAAACTGTGAACGCCAAGAAATCTGGACTCTACCTGCCAAAAATTATTGGGGAATACAAACCTGGGTATGCGTATGGAAAGACACACAAGCCTGGAAAACCACTTCGTCCAGTCATGAGCCAGATACCCACACCCACGTAAAGACTTGCGAAGCGACTCAACAGCTTGCTGACTCCTTATGTACCTTGTGCTTTCAGCCTGAAGTCTCCAAAGGAATTTGTTGACTTAATGCGGGGAACACAGGCCACAGGGATAAGAGCCTCGTTGGACGTAGAATCACTGTTTACCAACGTACCTGTGGTTGAAACAATCGGGATGATAGCGGACAAAGTGTATCGTGATCTGTCCTGTACTCCTCTTGACATACCAGAAAACATCCTAAGGAAACTACTCCAAGCTTGTACTAAAGAGGCACCCTTCTTGAGCCTGGATAGACACATGTATAAGCAAGTAGATGGGGTCGCCATGGGTTCTCCCCTAGGTGTCCTGTTTGCGAACTTCTACATGGGTACCATCGAGCAGAAGGTCTTAGTCGACATGAACTTGAAACCGGCCATATACTGCAGGTATGTTGACGACATTTTTACACAGGTACCTGATGTCAGACATCTGCAGGAGCTGAAGGAGGCATTTGAGCGGAATTCTGTGTTGCTTTCACTTACGAGATGGAGAAGGATGGGAAGCTGCCCTTGCTAGAAGTAACAGTCATGGAAAGGAGTGGAGGTTTCCACACTGCAGTCTACACTAAGGAAACAAGCATAGGAATGTGCCTCAATGCCAACAGTGACTGCCCAGACAGGTACAAGAGGAGTGTTGTTAATGCTTATGTCGACCGTGCTCTCAGCCACAGCTCAGGATGGAAGCAAGTCGATGAAGAACTCTGTAGGGTAAGGCAGGTCCAGGTCAACAACGGCTTCTCCAATGGTTTCGTTGAAGACATCAAAAGAAGGAAGGTGAAACGCCATGCAACCTCTGAAGAGACAACTAACACAACACCTGTACCCCCTATTAGACTATTTTACAGGAACTTCTTTTCCACAGATCACAAAATGGAGGAAAGGGCCCTGAAAGATATTGTTAATAGAAACGTTATCCCTACAGACAAAAATCAGAAGATACAACTGACGATTTACTATAAAACCAAAAAAACGGCCAGCCTACTCATGAGAAACTCTCCAGACACAAAGCAGAACGCTTTAAAAGAGACCAACGTCGTCTATGCCTTCAAATGCCCACTTGGGGACTGTAAGCCTCAAAGAACTCAGTATATAGGCAAGACAACAACATCTCTTTCCAGGCGATTAACGATGCATAAGCAACAGGGCTCCATTAAGGAACATATAATCTTTTCCCACAACCAGACCATCACCAGAGAAATCTTAGCAAACAACACAGAAATCATCGATAGATACAGCGATAGCAGGCGGCTTGACATCTGCGAGGCACTACACATCAAGAAGTCAACACCAGCAATCAACAGCCAATTAATGCACAACTATATTCTACTCACTTCAAGACTCCGCTCCAATATAGATGCATCAAGAAATATGGGCCAATAGGCCCTCTGCAGTTACTTCCAATCTTACCTTCAATACCCATGTTTCGTGTTCTGTCCTTTGTTGAAAGTTTTGTTCACCTCATCCAAAACTGTTGTAACATATCACCTCATTCAAAATGCGGGTATAAAATAAAATGAAAGCTGTTTAAATCATAGCATAAGTAAGAACTGTGTTTAGTGTTTGCAGGTTATAGTTGTCTGTGTGTAAACTAAAATACTTTGAAAATGTAATAAGTTATTACGAAACGCGTTCAAGTGTCGTGTCAGACTAGAAATAAAAATGAATTTTGAAGAATTGATTTTTCAATTTCCATCAACAGTGAAAAGAAACATAAGAAATATTGAGAAAATTCGTGTTAGAATTATTAATCTTACTTTTTCGGTCATATTTAATAATATATGTCTACAGGAAAGACTGCTACCAAAATATACTAATATATATATATATATATATATATATATATATATATATATATATATATATATATATATATATATATATATATATATATATACTGTTGGGGCCTCACTGTCGTGGGTAGTTGAAAATTAACTCTCCAAAATTCATTTTCACACATAATTTATGGTCTGACGCCTAGGGTAGCGTTTTGCAAGTCACATCTTGCATTTTCAAAGACAAGTTTTAGCATGCAATGTCAAGGCTTATATTCGCTTGGGGTGAGGTGATACAGGGTTATGATTCAGCTTTTGGTCTCGCCTCTCAACTCTCAATTAACTCAAGAGGTTGGTGTTGGGGTGACGCCAAGGAGTTATGGTGACGGGGGAGACTTGAAACCCACCAAGTGGTGACTCCGTTGTCCGGCCTCCCTGTGTCAGGGGGACACACACACACACACACACACACACACACACACACACACACACACACACACACACACACACACACACACACACACACACACACACACACACACACACCTGGGCTACGCATGGTGTCAGTCTCCTCGTGGCGTACTATGACGTCAATCTCCTATAGGCATCACGTATGATGAGGGAGGGCGTGGGGAGGAGGCGTGAGGGAGGGCGTGGGGAGGAGGCGTGTTATCTTACAAGAAACTTGCCTGTGCTGGGATTACCTACTGCCCCTCCCCCCTCACGTGACTCCCCCCCTCCCCACCCCACACACACACACACACACACACACGTTGAAATTGAAATTGAAGAAATTACGTGAACCTGCTCCCTTCGCCTAATGAAATTAGGCGAAGGGAGCAGGAGGCTGAACACAATGTACCATCTGGGAGGTGAAATCCTGCAAGAGTCAAATAGAGAGAAAGATCTGGGGGTTGATATCACACCGAACCTGTCCCCAGAGGCCCACATCAAAAGGATATCGTCATTGGCATATGCTAGATTGACCAATTTAAGAACTGGCTTTAGAAAATTGTGTAAGGAATCGTTCTGGACCCCTGTATACCACAGATGTCAGACCAATTCTGGAATATGCAGCTCCAGCCTGGACTTCAGCCTAGCCCCCGGGGTGGCTAGGCCAGGCCTCCGGGGTGGCTAGGCCAGGACCCGGGGTGGCTAGGCCAGGCCCCCGGGGTGGCTAGGCCAGGTCCCCGGGGTGGCTGGGCCAGGCCCCCGGGGTGGCTAGGCCAGGCCCCCGGGGTGGCTGGGCCAGGCCCCCGGGGTGGCTAGGCCAGCACCCGGGGTGGCTAGGCCAGGCCCCCGGGGTGGCTAGGCCAGGTCCCCGGGGTGGCTAGGCCAGGCCCCCGGGGTGGCTAGGCCAGGCCCCCGGGGTGGCTAGGCCAGGCCCCTAGGGAGAGACCGACGGGCAGGCACGCGCGCGCACGGTGTCCCATTACCAGGTGCTCCCCCTGGCCGCTACTGCTGTAAGCGTCCAGTTGGCGCGTCACCGCCCCCACACCCACCCTTCACCTCTCCCGTGTGCGGTCACCGTGCGCCGGCCGCCCTGGGCAACCATTCTCCGCTAATATCACACTCCGACCACCACCATCCTCGTTTGTTTAATCTCGAACAGTCGCCATTTTTGGGAGAGTTTGAGTTAGGTGGTGAGTGAGAGTGGTAGCCATGAGTGACCTGAGTAGCGACCTGGACAGCGATGACGCTCTCAAGCGCCGCCACCGTCACCGCTCGCTGCCGACGGAGGCGTTTGGCATGGCCGGCAACCCTAACCCCCTGGGTGTTCCCTTCTTCAGGAACCTGCCGACGATGGCGCTGGAGCAGCAGGACGAGCGGTCCTCCCTGCTGGGCTCCGAGCGGTACATCTTCCACTCCTCCGGCTCCAACACTTACTCCAGCGACCCCCTCGAGGTGAGTACCTGAGTCATGAGTAACCTGTGGTACACGGTGTAGCCCCTATGGTACACGGTGTAGCCCTCTGTGGTACACGGTACACAGCCTATACAGTTCACATATAAACTAAACACTATGATGAGATCTTACATTCAAGCAGACGCCAGTAAATGAACCATTAATCAGTGGATGAGGCGCCTTAACCAGTGGATGAGGCGCCTTAACCAGTGGATGAGGCGCCTTAACCAGTGGATGAGGCGCCTTAACCAGTGGATGAGGGCACCTTAACCAGTGGATGAGGCGCCTTAACCAGTGGATGAGGCGCCTTAACCAGTGGATGAGGCGCCTTAACCAGTGGATGAGGCGCCTTAACCAGTGGATGAGGCGCCTTAACCAGTGGATGAGGGCGCCTTAACCAGTGGATGAGGGCGCCTTAACCAGTGGATGAGGCGCCTTAACCAGTGGATGAGGCGCCTTAACCAGTGGATGAGGGCGCCTTAACCAGGCACTAACCGGCGGCCTTGACCCGCAGGAGGACGACAGACTAGGCCTGGCCAAACACTCGGGGCTCGGGTACGGGACGTGGAAGGCGAGCGAGGAGGGCCTCACCCTCACCTGGCGGGACCTGAGCGTGTACGTGCCCCAGAGGAAGACCTGGTTCAGGCCCTCCAGACACCACCGACCCTTCAAGCGCGTCCTCAATACGGTAGTGGTTGTCCTGTCTCCTCTACCTGTCTCCTCTTCCTGTCTCCTCTACCTGTCTCCTCTTCCTGTCTCCTCTACCTGCTGCTGTCTCTTCAAACTGCTGACCTCTCCTCTACCTGCTACTGTTTTCTCTACCTGCTGCCGTCTCCTCTACCTGCTACTGTCTCCTCTACCTGCTGCCGTCTCCTCTACCTGCTACTGTCTCCTCTACTGCTGCTGTCTCCTCTACCTGCTACTGTCTCCTCTACCTGCTGCTGTCTCCTCTACCTGCTACTGTCTCCTCTACCTGCTGCTGTCTCCTCTACCTGCTACTGTCTCCTCTACCTCCTAGTGTCTCCTCTACCTGCTGCTGTCTCTTCTACCTGCTACTGTCTCCTCTACCTGCCTACTGTCTCCTCTACCTGCTACTGTCTCCTCTACCTGCTACTGTCTCCTCTACCTCCTACGTGTCTCCTCTACCTGCTCTGTCTCCTCTACCTCTACTGTCTCCTCTACCTCGCTACTGTCTCCTCTACCTCCTACTGTCTCCTCTACCTCCTACTGTCTCCTCTACCTCTACTGTCTCCTCTACCTCTACTGTCTCCTCTACCTCTACTGTCTCCTCTACCTCCTACTGTCTCCTCTACCTCCTAGTGTCTCCTCTACCCGCTACTGTCTCCTCTACCTCCTATGTCTCCTCTACCCGCTACTGTCTCCTCTACCTCCTACTGTCTCCTCTACTCCTCTGTCTCCTCTACCTCGCTACTGTCTCCTCTACCTCCTACGTGTCTCCTCTACCTCCTACTGTCTCCTCTACCTCCTCTGTCTCCTCTACCTCCTATGTCTCCTCTACCTCCTACTGTCTCCTCTACCTCGCTCTGTCTCCTCTACCTCCTACGTGTCTCCTCTACCTGCTAGCTGTCTCCTCTACCTGCTACTGTCTCCTCTACCTGCTACTGTCTCCTCTACCTAAAGAGGACCGGGGCCCCATCTCATGGTCCTAGAAGTGACTTGAGATGTATTAAGATATCTGAGATTTCGGAATGGTGTCAAGTATCACAGGCATCTTACCACAATATTTTTGTGATCAATGGTGGTGGTGGTGGTGGTGG